>JBBPOE010000052.1:0-74430 GCA_038091295.1 Tylopilus felleus | reverse complement strand
AAGTCATAGTAGGTACCTCCAAATGAAGTCTTGAGGCCCTCAGGTAACTGTGGAATGTAGCCACTTCTATTTCAGGGAGTGTTGATATAATGTTCATAATAAAATATTAATTTTTGAGCCAAACCCACACCCACCAAGCACCCACACCCACGACAATCCCTACATCTGAGTCCCTTTCCGAGTCATCTGCATCTGCACAAGGTCAGCGTACACCACTGGAGGAGGAAGGAAGCTGGGATGTAAACCCGTTAGACAGGTGGGCATCTTGTATCGCTTGCTTTTCATCTTCTGCTGCGAGCTGTAGGTGTCAATACCAGGTCCGTCTTGATTTGAGACGTGTCCGATGTCCTTTGCAGAACTTGCGGCAGACACACCACCACTGTTGCGCATCCATGGTAGGGCACTGGAAAATTTGAATGATAAAGAGCATATATTGCCATTGTGGCATAGTATACACAGAACGCGTAGGAAGGCCGTGACGGGGTTGTAGTAGTATTGAGGGCTACTCAAATCTAGGGTGCTGTGGGGGAGTATTATCTAAGTAGACTTGGGTCAACACCAGTAGGCGGTTATATATTTCCGTCGTTTTGCCACGATCTACGGTTATCCATTTTTCACTGGGGATCAAGTTTAAGATTGCTTGTTTTGGGTTGTTTGGCAATGGCTTGAGAAACAAACAATTGGATCAACGAGTCACTTTTGATTCCGCTCATGAATGATGTCCACCAAAGTCACGCCCATATTGACCATAGCTGGAACGGATTCCAGTGGAGGCGCAGGCATCCAGGTGCATGATCAAACATGTAACATGTCCTTAAAACTCCCTGCTGACCACGGCCGATAAAGGCCGATCTCAGGACGTTCGCAGCCCATGGGTGCTATGGCACTAGCGTCGTCACGGCCATGACAGCCCAGAACACTACTGGCGTCCAGGCGGTATATGGCGCGCCACCAGATTTCGTCGTTCAACAGGCTCGTGTCTTTATCCCCCACCCGAGTTCATCTTTCAGATACGTCCGCTTAGATGAAGTCAGTCCTGGACGACATTGACGTACGCGCCGTAAAAACTGGGATGCTATTCACGGCAGAAAACATCAATGCGGTGACTTCGACGCTCAAAACACACTTTGACACCCACGGACGTATTCCACTCGTCTGTGATCCCGTCTGTGTCTCGACCTCGGGACATGTCTTATTGCAGTCGGACGCAGTCAAGACCATCATTGAAGAGCTGTTTCCTCTGTCTCACGTCATTACACCGAACCAGGCGGAAGCCGAGCTACTGCTCAAAGAAAGCGGGCTCCCGTGTCGTATCGCTTCACTTGGCGATATGCTCGTGGCAGCACATAATCTACTGAAACTTGGATCTGACGCTGTTCTGCTCAAAGGGGGACACATACATATTTCGGAGGACGACCTCCGTAATGTTCAAGTCCCCGAGGGTACTACATTGGACGTCAGACCTGCGTTCCTTCAGGGAGAAAATACAGAGATCCTGTACAAAAGTTTCAAGACAGAAAGGGCCACTGAACTCGTCGTAGACGTACTTTGTCAACGTAGTGTCAGGACGATCACGCTATACCCTCGACCCCGCTTGGAATCGAAGAGTACGCACGGAACAGGGTGTACACTCAGTGCGGCGCTCGCGTGTGCCCTCGGAAATGGTGTTTCAGGTGAATGATTTTCCAAGGATGTCCGAGGGACCTCATTACTCATGCTTTTGCAGTCGAGGAAGCAACCGCGCAAGCAACGTCGTACACGCATCTCGGCATCGAAACCGCACCGCCTATCGGAAAGGGATATGGCCCATTGAACCACCTCCACTCCATATCGAGGCTCGTCGTTCAACCGTAAGCACGTCGTTCTGTCGAGCTACGTGTACGCTGGAATGTTTTCCGCAGGCGGACGCTGGGTCATCCATACCCATTGACACACAAGTTTATTCAGAACACAGCGGACCTCTGGAAAGCATATGTCCAACACGATTTCGTGGTTCAACTAGGCAAAGGAACGCTGGATAGAGCGTCATTTATTCACTTTATAAAGTACGCATGTTTTCCTGCGACGTGCGTTTACGGGTCGATCTTTACCCTAGCCAAGGCAAGATTATCATTATCTGAAGTATTATTCAAGAGCATATGCGTAGGTCTTTTTCTTTACTTTCCCCATTCCTCAGTCTCCATGAATGCCTAGGTTATTAGCAACCAAGTCCCACGATTTCGCATCCATCTCGTCTGCTGTCAAAGTAATGCTCAATATCGCGGCCGAGACCAGTATGCATGCCTCCTATTGCGCTGAATTTGGTGTCACATTGGAAGAACTCGAAGCGACGCCCGAGTCCCCGGCCACAATGGCGTATGGCGCCTATCTCCTCGACGTGGGTTTACAAGGTGCGTGTATGCACCCAAAAGTCTCACGGTCACTCGACGCTCCGCTCCAGGGGATACGACCAAACTCTTGATGGCCCTCGCTGCGTGCCTCCTCGGGTATGGCGAAGTCGGTCTCTGGCTCGAAAAGGAGGCTGCGAAGCAGAATTCGTGGGTCAGGTGGCAAGGTAATCCGTACCGCAAGTGGATGGAGGATTATTCGGGCGAGGCGTTTCAGAACGCGGTCTCGACTGGTCTTGGTAAGCGCTTCTTTTCGTTTCCGTTTTGCTCTTTCCTCTGCGCCTCTGGTGCGATCCTAACGCGCTTGTGAAGAAACGATCGAAGCTCGGGCAGCTGCAGATCCACCCTCGCCCGTTCGGTATGCAGAGTGGTTGGCAGTTTGGGAGAGGTGTATCCGTCTCGAGAAGCAATTTTGGGATATGGCGATGAACCTGTCGTGAACGGCGCAACGAGAATGGAGAGTTTGATTAAGAGATGTATTAACGCAGCCTTGGACGTGGTTATATGCTTTTTGTACAGTAGCGTGCTAGACCAATCCGCTTATAATGAACACCCGGGAAGTCTCGGACTAGGGTATGACCCTCGTTCAATGGGACTGTTGTATCCCAAGCCCGTCAGTGTGCCACGACTCCAGGCAACTCCGTCGCCCAATCGGTGTTCACAGTGGCAGACCATTTCAGCAAGGTGTATTCATCTCGAAAAGCAGTTCGGGCTATGGCATTGGCATGAAAGACGCAACAATGTATAGAGCTTGAATATATATCACGCAGCGTCAGATATGATTATACAGTATGCGTTTTGTACTGTAGTAGGTTAGTAAAGTGGCTAAAAAATCCACGGCTTTGCTCACCAGCGCTAGGGTCGTGATCCCACAACCGGTGTCTACGCCTCTTCGTCCGTCTGTTGTTCCATCTCGATCTCAACCTTCGGTCCGGAACCGTCTCCCTTGAACGACGCAGACCGGGGATTGTGTACAGCGGATTTCAACCTCTTGGTTTTGGTGCTGGTGCCTTGCGCGCTCGGACATAGACCGGCAGCACTCAACGTACACTCGCCACATTTCGGACTAACCGGCAGGCAGATGGTCTGGCGGCGCGCGTCAGCCCCCCGTCCCTCAATGCTTTTACCCGTCCACTCACCTGTCCGAACCCAACTAATAAATGGTTGATCTCGCCGTGTAACGCCTTGGGGAGCCACGATTCAAGATTAACTCTGTGCGTGTGTGTGTCGATATTGAGCTTCAGGGGCACGCGAGCGACGAGGGAGAGGAGAGACTTTTGGGAACGTACCTCGTCTCTTCGGGGTTCTTTGTCGGTGGGGCGTGCCATCCCAGCCGGTTCGTGATCCGATGAACGTGCACGTCTACCCCAATGCCCACGTTCCTACCACCGGCATGTGTGCGTTGACCACAGTAGGGAGCGGGCAATGTCCGCGTCGGTACGATGCGATACAACAATAAGTAATGGTCGTGTGAGAGGGTGGCAAAACGACGTACAAGTTCCATGCCACTTGGAGCGTCAAAAACGCCATCTTGGGTCCGACACCAGCGAGCGAACACAACTCCTCCACCGTCTTGGGAACGTCGGCGTCGAAATCCTCATACAAACGCCGAGCCGCCTGTTTGATGTACCTAGTTTCGAAAGGTAGACATGCGGTCAGTCGTCCAACACATGAAAGAAGAATTGCAAACGCACTGCGTCTTTTTCCTCCAAAACCCCACTTTGGCGATGCAGTCGGCGATGAGGGCGTCGTCCGCTTCCATCAGGGCTTGCACGGAAATTGCTCCGCCGAGTGCGGCGCGTAGCTTGGCTATGGCTGCGTCGGTCACTTCGTCCTTGGTCTGCGAGGAGAGCATCAACGACACGAGCGTCGCAAAGCGCTGGTTCTATGATAAAGAACAACTAGAATCAGTATCGTTCACGTCGTTTTGAATGAGGAAGAGACCAGACAGGTACAAACCGACGGAAGGACTGAAAGTGAGAGGAAAAGGACACAGAGATCACACCTACTTTGGGTTCGCTCTCACCCCGCTGAGCGAGCTGGCAGCCCATGGTATCCACTGGCGCCTCGATCCTCGCACGCATCTCCTTGATCGCAGCGTACGCCTCCGCCCATCTGTCCGGCGTCGGATGCGGGACGTCCAGACGCTGCGAAACAGCCCCCTTGGACTTGCTCTTGGGCTTGCGTTTCTCGGGTGACGACGGGGCCGGGGCCGGGTCTGTGTGGAGGCTTTTCCCCCGCCGTGACGAAGTCCTCTTCGCGACGGTACGTGCCGGCTTGTCGCTGTCCAGCGCGCCGCGCTCGAGCTCTATATCCCCAGGCTCTCGTTTGACCGTAGAAGGCCCAGCTTCAGCCTCCTCCAGCTTGAGAACGTCCCGAGCCTCATAGAGCGTCACCGCGCTGTGATACGGGCTCTTCCTCGCCGCTAACCGCGTCAACCGCGTGGACGTCGTTCGCCTCGCCGCACACATCAAACCGAGCACCTCGTCGTTTGGACACGACTCCAACAGCGCCAGAAGGAGGAGGACGTGGAGAATCAAGTCGCTGACTACAAAGTTACGATACCCATTTTGTGTACCCAAAAAAGGAAATACATAAATAGACCTATTGACTAGATTGAATGAACGGAAACCACGGATGGACGTTCGGATCCCAGGTCAACACGGACACGTCCCACGCGTTCACCTCTGCCATGGACGCAGGGAGCTTCCCCAGACTCTGACATACGTCGCGCAAACACTGTACGGACTGGCATGCACGCGTTAGCGATGGGGGACTTGCGAAGGAACTTGAACGGAAACACACCTGCTTGCGTTCTTCGACCCAAGGTCCTGTCCAGGTCCCCGAAAAAGCGACTAATTCCTCCAAGAGCACACCAGCCAGTCGAATCTGCCCCTGCGGCGAGTAATCCCGATCCTTGTCGCCCCGAAACCCAGTCAGCCTATCCCCCCAGCAAGGACGAAAAAAGGGCATCATACCTGCTGTACCGCCGAACAAGCGGCGGTAAACTTGAGAAAATTAGGATGCCCGACAGGTGGGTGCTCGGTGTCCTCGTATTCGTCTATAAACGCCCATTTATACCGCCGAATACAGTTGAGGCGCATGCGCTGCCATGACGACCCAAGTTTCTTTAAAGAGACCTAGCGGTCGGTGGTGTCAACACGGACGACAACCGCGTGTGAAGAAGGCTACGAACAGAAAATACGGCCGAGGATATCGCTTGCAAGGCCGTCATAAAAATGAATTGAAACCGGTATTCATTGAACGCAGGTGATCCTGGTCGACGAGACGTTCCATCAACACGCGAGCTTTGGAGATTCAGTCTCGCTTACCTTCCAGTCCCGGTAAGAGTGCATCCATACAAGAAAGTTGCACCTCCAGAACCTGAGAAGCGTACCAATACGCAAACACGCGCTCTTCGGCAGAGTAGAGCGACAATTGTACCCCTGAATAAATGACTTCACGGATGACCGACAATCTGTGTACCAGGACAACAGTGCACACCCTGGGAAACGGGTCTGGTGCTGCTGGCTGGAAAGGCTGTCAGGCACACCAAGGCGAGTACCTACGATGGTGCATACCCAGGGCTCGAGGTGATTTTGGACATTGATCAACAACGCATACAGCGTGTGCCAGTCGAACAGGGACTTCATGCAATATCTACGCCGCCGCGCAGGGTTGTACCACAACGCCTTGATGTAGCCAAGTTCGAGCTATTCACAGGTTTGAGATCAAAAAAAAGGTACGTGGGGCTCTGCACGTACCTCGACAATCGAGCGCTCGAGATGCGCCAGCGGGGACGTTGGCGGACCTTTCCAACGACGACCGATTATATCAATAAACGAATCATAAGATATCCCACAGTTTTCCGCGAAAAAGCAATCCACGATATGTTTTTGTGTGTAACTGCTCAACACCAGTCCGTCCTCAAAGAGGGTCGACTGGAAATACGTTGCTTAGCGAAAGGAATGAAACATGTTCAGAAAGCGTCAGTACCTGGCATGCGGACCGGATATACGGCAGACGTCGATCTGGTTTCGAAAACCATACTTGGATGTGACCCATGACCTGTGACGTGAGTCAGCTGAATGGCTCCTCGATCGATGGATTCGTGACGACCTTCCAGTTTGTAAGATTTGATATGCCTGCCAAGGTGCTGAGCTGATCGAGGGAGTCTAGAAGCCCTACCAGCTTATTCCACACGGTGTCCTGGTCAGGCAACCGGATCACATGGAGTGGTATAAACGAGACAAGAATGCGGGCAAATTGAGGATCGAAGGCGCGAAGGGCCGGAGAATTGGGTCCAGGATCTGGAGGCGGGTTTTGCCGTATTTTTTGTATCAGGCCACGCGCAGTATCGACGAGCGGGCGAAAGCGGTGGTATTCTTTTGACAATTGGGCCGCGAAGAGATCGACGAGTGTCTGAAAAGACGTCAGAGAAACCGAAAATAATGAATATCAAGGTTTTAACCTTGCGCAGAACAAGTCGATCACGGAGTGCATCCTTCCATGTCGAAGACGCTACACAAATCAGCTGAGGCCAACCTCACACTACTGAAAAGTACCATTGAGAGAACGGTCCAACCAGGCGCAAGCATGTTCCAACTTGGCTTGAATATAGCTCATGGGGAGGGCTTCCGTCAATGGAACGTCGCACTTTTCGCTCTGCCAGTCCTCGGTCTGTTAAACCAGCACAAACCAATGAGGATGGAATGTGTAAAAGCACGTCATGAGACGGACATCATGCACGTTCCCCTTGTTGAGCTCTCTCCACGAGAGATCGCACGATTTGAGCAAGCCGTACACGTAGGCTCTGAGAACGATGGTGATGAGCTCAAGAGGTCGCGAGTGGTCAACCTCCCCGACTTGATCTGCTGGTATCAACTCTGGGTCAGTTTCTCTTAGCGCATGGACGTGCAAAAATGAGTATATGGTTTGTGAGAGCGTGTAGCCGGTATGCCATTCCATCTGGGGCGCGACAAGCCATGAATACCAGGCATAGGACATATACATATATATGGTCATTCACCTCACAGGCAAAAGAGCGATCTATTACCCAGCACACCTCCTCCGGAAGCAAGGGCTCGAGGGGATCAAAGACGGGTCGCGTTTGGTCCATCAGCGCCAGACCGCTGTCGAACCGAGGTTCACCAATCTTTGTTCAATCCTGAGCAGACGCGCATGGCCAAGAAACAAGCTACCTACTTCAAAGGCTGCCATGGCGTCTTGTAAGGTAAAGTCTTTTGCTAGGACGAGTCCCCCAGAAGGCATATCTTTTGGCCCCAACGTGAATGAGCAGACATGGAGACCGTCGTGTGGGTGTTTTACCTGCAGCAGCGGAGGCGAACATCTGGGTGACATCGTAGAAATTGTCTCCGCCAGGCAAGCCAAAGTCGACCTCGTAGTCCATAGCCGTCGTCGCCATCACTGACGGTGAGGACGTTGTAGATGAAGAAACAAAAACAAGAAGCGGGCGTCAACTTGTCAATTCATGAAACAGACGGAGTTTTAATCACTTTCCGATGATCCCTTTTGGACGCGTCGGTGAACGTGCGCGGCGACTGCCAATGAACTGGTGCCAGCGACGAGCAGCGTCCTCGAAGAGGGTCATCTTGTCTGGCATACAACCGACGGGTATTCCACATGTAAGTGGGGACGAGCACTTGTCCTGTATCACGCTAACGCACGCACAGTTAGGAAACTATCTCGGTGCCTTGTCCAACTGGGTCAAGCTGCAGAAATCAGCACAACGGGATGATATCCTTCTCTTTTCCATCGTAGGATGGCACGCGTTGACCCTTCCCCAAGACCCTACCCTTCTACGGTCCGCACGAGACGACATGCTTGCGGTACTTCTTGCCATTGGAATCGACCCAACACGTTCGATACTGTTTCACCAAGACCATGTGAGGACGTTCACTCCCTGCGACGTTGAGTAACTCAAGTTTCTACAGAATCGACATCACACAGAATTGTCTTGGATCTTAAACTGCCTCACGCCCGTAGGAAAACTTCGCCGAATGACGACTTGGAAGGTTGGCGGCAAACCGGAATAATGCTCTCACTTGTCTCACTCTTTCAAGTCGCGACTGGCAGCATCGAAGAATGCAAATTCAGAAAACGACGTAGACGAGTCACAACTTAATGCCGGCCTGTTCACTTATCCTGTTCTACAAGCCGCAGACGTGTTGATTTATAGGTGAGCAGTTTACTCTGAATGCCAACAAGCACTGAGCGGCTGCTGCAGGGCCACGCATGTTCCCGTAGGAGAGGATCAGCGGCAACATATAGAGCTTACCCGTGATCTAGCGGAGATATTTAACCGCACATTCAGCAGGGACCAGCCACCACTCTTTCCGTTACCGGAATACGTAGAAAGTCAGTCTTCCTCCTCAAGGTCATAGCCCAGAGCTCAGCTCGCCTTAGCCTCATCAAAACGCATCCTCTCACTCAAAGACCCATCGTCAAAGATGTCCAAATCTTCGCCAGACACAGCTTCGCGCATTCTCTTGACGGATACCGCAGAGCAAATCAAGGCGAAAATTCGTGGCGCGGTAACAGACACTATCCGGGGCATAACCTACGATCCCGTGTCTCGTCCAGGCACCTCGAACTTGCTTACTATCCTCGCGGCGTGCACCAACAGTGATGTTCTCGACGTTGCGAAACGATACGAGAACAAGGGCCATGCAGACCTGAAGAACGATGTGACCGATGCAGTGGAAGAGGTGCTGAAAGGCCCACGAGCTGAATTCGAGAGAATTCGCCATGAAAGGACCTTTCTGCAGGAGGTTGCATGGAAAGGCCTTTCGCAGGCGATGGAATATTCGGCAGCGACGATAGACCAAGTCCGAAGGCTAGTTGGATTGTCCTAGTAGACTTGTTGTCGATTGTTTATCAAAGACCTCGTCATTCCCTAAGATGCAGCAGGAAGTTGGATCCAGCAGCAGCAGCCACAACACAAGGACACTACGGGCACTGTCCAGGGAACAGGAGCGAAAGGCAATCGAGTTCCTAGAGTACTCGTTCCAAGACATCGAGAGTTCGTTCAAGAAACGGTGCGCCATCCTCAGGAGTGGTCGTATCACATATACCCACGACAACCCAGCTCAGAGCCGTCGCTCAGCAAGCTATCCACGCTGACAGCCTACCTCGACGCCATGCATCACCTTTTGGCATTCATCCTACAAATACCGCCCATAGACCCCTCTACGTCGTTACGAACCGCATTCCTCCTCCGTCTCACCAACGACGTGATGAACTCGGTGCTGGGCTACCCGCCCGAAATGGACAATCTCCAACAACTCCTCGACTTTCTCGACGACCTGGACGATGCGTGGTTAGTCGTGCTCAATGCTCAGGTGTGGGATCCGTCGACGGGCACGGGCGTCGACCTCGTGATCTCCGTTGACATGATCGACCCAGACCGACCCATTCGCTCGACGCCCGTGAGTCAAACTGAGCGAACGCGGTTACATAGCTTGCTCGTCACGGGGACGGCAGGGCTGGAAGAGTGGCTGTCTAGGCTCACCACGCCCCGCGAGGACTATCAACTCGCCCTGGAGAGAGCAGGGGTCATGCAGGGGTTCGACGACCTGTTTTCAAAGACGCTGGCCGGTATGGGAAGTTTGTCAGAGGCGTTGATCGATCCGTTGGGAAGTAAGGGTACATGTTGAAGTTTGAGAGTAAATAAAAAACGCAGGGATGTACGTGCGTAGGGCGTGTGATGTAATCCCAAACGTTCCGACCGACTATCGTTTTCTTTGCGACCGACGACTCTCGCCTATAAACGACGATGTGTTAGTCAACACTCCATACGGACAAGTGGAATAAACATACTTTTGTCTTTTGCCTTGGTAGGTGCACCCTTGCCTCTGGCCCGCTTCATATCCACGTCCCACAGTCTCTGTGCCTCTGCAAAATTGACCAACTCCAGCTCTGGCCACTCCTTTGCGAATTTGGACATGCAAAGGTCGATGTCTTGGGGGTAATAGTTAACCATGGACGGCCCGCGAAGTCTCGCGCGAAAGTATTTGGCACCGGTGCGTGCTGAAGTAGGGTTGTAGGCGGTTTTGAAGATGGCGCAGCGGGCCTGGGTCAATGCGGCCAGTCGACTTGGTGTGACAGCTGCTAGGGCCGCCATGGAGTTGGTGTTTGTGGTTTGGTAGATATTTTGGACGAGACCGATGCCTTGCGATCCTAACACAACCAAACAACAATTGGACCGTGACGCGAGAGTGATTCAAGTTGGCAGGCAACCATGGACCATGGTCGTATTCCAACATATATTCTTCACGTTGAGCAGGCTCTTCATGCATCCAACAAACGATCCCGGGGATGTGCTTTGAAGTGAAAGCAGACAGATGAATGCAAATCCCACAATCTGTCATCGTTGACGAGAGCCAAGAACTTGAAGGATTCAGAGGCTAAGGGTAACTCTCGTCCTCCAGACACCTACAAATCAACATCCACCTCGAGTATCCAATCTTGCAACGCAAATTGGGTTACCACGACAAAGTATTGTCACGGTAGCGAAACCCCAGTGTCTGCGCACGCTTTCTTCCCGTGACGTATACATACCGTGGCGAGGTCTTGCTGACAGCGGAACTTGACCGGGGAACCACGTGCTTAGCGAAGGAAGGTAGTATAAGGAGTGGCAGTCTCGGCTAGTTCAAATCTGCTCCCGAACCTCCATGATGCTGAGCAAACACTCGATTTTTCTTGCAGCAGCGGCAGGCTCTCTAGCCTCTCAGATACCGCCGCCGACATTCACTGCTCCTGCTGCAGCGTAAGCCGGCGACTCATGTATCTACCATCATAGCGCTGAAATCGTCGTACAGCCCGACCGACGAGTCTTCCTTTTACGTCGGCTACTCAAATGGCACGATCGACAACGGTCCACTCGTGTACGGAAAGGTTTTCGACCGCTTCATCCAAATCTGGTTCGAGAACGTCGACTTTGCGACTGCGCTCGCAAGTCCCGTCTTCAAGAATTTGGCTAGCGAGGGTATCCTTCTCACCAGCTACTACGCCGTCACCCACCCTAGTGAGCCCAACTACGTCGCATCCGTCGGAGGCGACTTCTTCGGACTTGCATCCGATGATCTCACCTATATTCCCAACAACGTCTCCACGATCGTCGACCTCCTGGAGTCGGCGGGCATCAGCTGGGCGTCTTACCAGGAAAACATGCCCACGGATGGATATCAAGGCTACAACTTCACTAACCCTGACAGTTATACGTACTACGTACGCAAGCACAACCCATTGGTCATCTATGATTCAGTTGGCAAGAACGCCACCCGTGCCGCGCGTATTAGGAACTTCAACGATTTCGCTGTCGATGCAAGTATCGTCTCTTTGGTTGGCAATGTTGCTGATGGAGTATATAGGTTACCAACGACACCCTCTCTCAGTGGATATTTATCACGCCTAACATACTTGAGTGGGTTATTCCGTTTTGTAAACGTTACCAGCACCTCGTTAACTATCCCACAGCGATGGACATGATACCAGTGTTTCCTATGCTGGAGCCTGGCTGGATTACTGGCTCGTACCCCTGCTTAAGGACCGCGATTTTAACACTCACGATACGCTGATCCTATTAACATTCGACGAGTACGACAATCTCTGGCACAAAGCAACTATTATTCATATTTTGTTTTCTTAGGAACGAGAACTACTCCGCCAATAACCAGGTATTCAGCCTTCTCCTTGGTGGCGTCATCCCACACCACCTTCGGAACACAACCGATGATACGTTCTATACTCACTATTCGATGTAAGGAAGACCACCCATCCTGTCTAGACGCATTCTCTTATGAGTTGAATAGCCTTTCCACTGTCCAAAATAACTGGAGTCTTGACAACCTTGGCCGCCAGGATATCAACAAGACTGTTTCCAGTGCGCTCCAGATCTTGATCCACTTCCATTGAGCCTAACATACGTTGACCTGTTAGATGTGTTTGCCTTTGTTGCAGAACAAACCCATTACAAGAACAATGGCCTCACCACCAAAGACCTTCCACTGCTGAATCTTACGGGCACATATCCTGGTCCTTTGAATCCCAACAACTGGGCCCCGTGGCCGGCCCCAGTCAACGGGACTGGCGCGGGTGGTGGACCTACCTATATTAATCCAAGCTGAATGTGGCCGCTGTACCTGCCTCGGTTCACTTGGTGGCACCTGCAACCCTTCATTGATACCTCTTCTACGACACGTGCTGCCGACGTTGGGATACGGGTTCCGCTTGGCTGGGTGTTTGGTGTTCTTTATTTCTAGTCTATTGCTTTATTGAACTTACCCTTTGCTGCTATATACCACTTGGACTAAAGTTTGGGGTGCTCATACAATTGGGATGTTCCAAGTCGATGGACGATCATGATGTTCCGCGGTGTGCATATGCGTATCTCGGGTGCTTAGATTTCTTCTTTCCTTCGGTTTTTCGCGCATACGGTCGAACCAGACCGACTCATCCGCTCGACGCCCCCGAGTTAACCGGAGCTGATGAGGTTACATCGCAGATATGGTGTTCACTCCCTGTATCCTTTTCGATGATAGTCTCTAAGACGGGTCCGGAGCAAAAATTAATCATCGATCGATCGACCCTGCCGGTCCTAATGAAGGTGTATGTCCACATGTGATCGGCATCATTGTGCCATGCATCTAAACGCGGACTAGTGCTTAAGAGGGGAGTTCAGATGTTGAGGCGTGCCTGTACACGAGGCTAATTGTCAACGAAATGATTTTGAGCGACGTGGCTCTCGAGCTTGAGGTGTATATGCAGAGACGTATCACGCAGTACACGTAAACTACACACCGGTTCACAAACCCAAACCGACTCAAGGTCCTATACGAGGAAGAATGCGTTCCTTGCCTCGAGAGGCGAAGCAGATCGCTGGATCAATCACATCGTGAGCCATATCCCACAAACTGCAGTGATACGAATGACCTCCGTGGGAGATCCTTCGTTCCTGTCCCCGTCTGACGCGCGGAAAGGCGAGCCTGGGGAACCGAGATTCTGAGCTTCAATCGACCTTGACCGGCCAGACAGAGTCCAATGTCAGCGGGACGCGCGTGAAGTTTGCAAATGGAGCCAGTTTGCATCCTTCGTCAAAGTAATTACTTCCTTGACTGTTCCGGCAGAGGACTCTAAGAGGAATTATTTGTGCGGATGGGGAGTTTTGGACAGCCCCGATGTATTGCAAAATGGGCTCTGCCTTGGGCTCGCGATGACATGAGTTCTTTTTGACGAGTGGCACTAGCAAGCTTTATTTCCGTTCAAGCGACTGAGCGTCCTTGCTGAGGTTAAGTAGTATTCGATCATGATAGCAACTTCCACTGGCAGGATAAGGCCACGGAAATGGTGGATGAGGGACGTATGAGTGAAGGCTGGAGGACTCGGAGGAGACAAATGACAACAGTATATACTTGCAGTAGCAGAGCTAATGCAAGCGCAAGTATCGAAAATATGCCTGATTTTGGATGCGGCGACTCATTATGCCTTCAAGTTGTGAGCCTAACACAGGCAAACAAGGTTGTGCCCACTGCCGTTTCTTCCAAATACGACCGTGACTATGTCGACATCTGGCTTCGTCGTAGGGCGTACTACATGCGCAAGCACAACCCGTTGGTCTCCTATGATTCGGTTGGCATTCATGCCACCCGTGCTGCACATATTAGAAACTTCAACGATTTCGCTGTCAATGATCGTCTGTCTATTGTGTTATTATGGTCTCCTACATATATCACTTCTGCGCTCATATTCTCTGTGGCGTGTCCCTTCGTGATTGCGGCATGGTCATGACATCCAGCAGAGTGGATATTCGTATACCTAACGCTTTAGATTTGACTCGAGCATTTCGTATAATTTTACACACTGACGTGACACATTCGATTTCTACATACACATACAAGACAACATCATCTCCACAGGGATTTGTCTTTGACCTTGACTCAGGCTTTGTTGTACGCTGGTGTGTCACCGTACAGCTGAGATGCTATTTGAGGGGGGTAGCGACCACCATCCAATTCAGCCTCCTCAGCGACTGCTCGAACTTTCTGAACTGCCTGCGGAGAAAGCATAATGCGAGCAGCTGCCAAGTTCTCCTCGAGATACTGGACACATGCGCGTTCGGATTGAGATGTAAAAACAGATTTTCGCCTGGTACCCACCTTGATTTTCTTGGTCCCAGGAATGGGAATGACATCCTCTCCTTGTGAAAGTAGCCACGCCAGCGCTACTTGTCCCGCGGTCGCGTTGTACTCCTTGCCGATATTCTGGAGTTCTTCTACCAACTTCAAGATTTTTGGGAAGTTCTCCTTTGAGTACCTGCATGCCGATCAGGAAGAGCATGCTTCCGTGAGCAAAATCTTCGGTTGGCGCTGTTGGAGAACTAACCTTGGAACGTTCCGCCTGAAATCTCCCTCTTCGAAATCATCGGGAGATTTCTATCAAATGATCCAATCAGTTTCAGAGTCCGGGTATTGATGGCGCGACACCCTAAATTTCAGGGTACTTACGTATCTTCCGGTCAACAAACCTCTTCCAAGCGGTGAGTAGGCGATTATCTTGATGCCCAATTCTCTCGCGGTTTTCAGCACGTCATTCTTCTCGAGTTCAAGCTCGAAAGGTGAATACTCTAGTTGGACTGCAGCAATTGGGTGGATAGCACTCGCGCGACGCAAGGTGTTGGCACTGCATTCCGAGAGCCCGAGGTATTTTACCTTTCCTTGCCTGTATAGGGATAAGACTGGGAAGACCAAGGCAGTGGGACAAGATAGCGCACTCGACGAGCTTGGCCATGGCACCAACTGTCACCTACATACAAGGACGCAGAAGAATATACACATCAGCACTCAGTGTTAGGCATCCATGTGGCATTCATCGACTTACTTCGATAGGTACCTCAGGGTCAGGACTATTCAGCAGTGCAGGTCCATGGATTAGCATCACAGCCGCGACGAGCCAACAAGGAGGAAGCAGACTCACCGATGAAGATAATAAAGATCTACATAGCTCACCCCCAAGCGCTGGAGAGAATGGTTGAACGATTCCTCCACGTTTTTCGCAGATCCGTCTACCCCTGTAGGTTTGTCACGGACGACACCGAACTTGGTCGCAAGGAATATCTGGTCCCGTTTTCCAGTTTTCTTGAACCTGAGAAATGAATCCGATATACAGAGTATGAGTAAAATGTCGCCAGTTTCAAGTTGTGCATATACGCACCATTTTCCAATGAGTTCTTCGCTATCTCCGTAGATATTGGCAGTATCCCAGAACGTGCAACCGTTCTTGAAAGCAGCATCAAGGACCTGATACAGCGATGTTAAAATGTGTGCAAGACCACTCCAGATCGATACTAACCTTGAATCTTTCTTCATCCGGTTCCGTCTCCCCATAGTAAGCAGAAATGCCCATGGCACCAAAGCCGACGGGAGAAACAGGTGTGTTGTCCTTGCCGATCTTACGAGTGGGATAAGCCATCGTGTAGGGGATATGCGAGCTCTCTCTCAAGCTGAAAGCGTGGTCTTATAGGGATAAGGAAGAACAACTTCCCGCATCTTTGTCATTGCGATTATATGCTTACATGTGGGATGGAGCATATTTATAAGCCCGAGTGTCGGATTATCTTTGAATCGCTCTGTAGCACGGTAAATAAGCCATAAACCGGTATTCTTCTGCTATCGGGGCATGTAATGGTTTCGCCTATTTTCAGAGGAAAACCTATATCGCGCGCGAGGCTTGAGTCGTGGTACCTCAGCCTGCTTTTCAATCTTAGTCGATTGCCTGCTGGGGCTATGTAGAACAAAGGTTGGGGAATGGGGGCAAGGCAGCGGGAAGAGCCGAGAGCGAGCAACTGGCGAGTAGCGACGAACTTGAATGCGTCAAATAGCGAGCCTAACCAAACCCATCCATTCCTTTCTCGTCGTCCCCAGCCGCTAGTGCCCTCCCCGCCGTTTTAAAGGGATGCGAGTGACGTCCATGTGAAAACGATCAATTTCCGTGTTTCGACTCATCAGCAATATGTAATCTTCTCTAGCAGTGTATGTTGCTCGATTACAGGCGTACCATGTCTAAGTCTGTCAGCTTCGTTTCCCAAAGATGCTGCTGAGGGAGGCTCTACACTTTGAATCCGTTGAGTTCGTGACAACCTGTATCCTTCGTGAGTGGTACCCCTGGACAGACAGACGATGGCTCTTCATGGAAACAGTGAAGGGGAAACAGTTCACCCAAATGATTGAGCGTTCTTGTCCAAGTAATTCCGCAACAATTTAAGCTAGCATTAAAAGCCGCCGGAGAAACCAGAGTGAGGGATGGCTGCGCAATACCGCAGTGGTGAGATGTATTAACTCTGATTTAGAACTCCGCCTCTCCGACTTCGCTACCTCTGGAGCACTGCCTCTGCACCACCATACCGCCGCCGCCGCCTCCCGTACTATGTACGAGTCGGTAACGGTGACTGAGGGTCGAAAATGAGTACGTCCGGGTGCATCTTCCGTGCGAGACACCTTGCGATCAAGTACTTACTCTAAGTTCCACTGAGCATAACTTCTGGCAGGTCATTTCCACTGATCAGTGACGCATACCCAGGTGACGGTCCCAAGAACATGATACTTCAAGTAAATGTTCGCTCAAGTCACGGAAACACCGTTACATTTTCTGCGCTGAGAATGCAGGATCATTTATTTACGTTTTCTTCGGGTCCCCTCAGGCTTGCAGCGCTGAACAATCAAGGGACGGGCTCTCAAGAGAAGTGTCAACTTGAACTAGGTAATGCATATCCACTTCCAAGTTCCCACAGTCTCTTATTACCAACAGGATTATCGTAGGTCCAATGAGGGGTATCATCATAAGAGGGCTGAACTTGGAGGCCCTCGTCCTAGAGACGAATGTCGCGGGAGCACACACTCCAACGCACTGAAAACCTGTCACGGTGTTGGTGCCATTTCCAGGCAGTCCGAGGAATCCGACGTAATAGTATTCGTACCCGCATACATTCACAGGCGCGCTCTTTAACTCCCCTTGAGTGCCAATTGGGCAGTGGACAACAAATCCAAGGCGCAGTAACGAAGCAGCCATGTCGCCACCGATTGGGTTAATCCGGAATATGAACAATGGATGCTACCTTGATCATCAAGGGTTTTGAGCACATTTGATCCTTCCGAATGGCTTGATGTATGTATGTTGATCGTCATCTGACGCGCTGCCCAATTAATGTACTTCCATTGTTGCAGCGTGCTCAGGCTATTCGCGTACTTACAGGAGAATTGCAACCGCCCTCGGTATCCCTCATGTCATTTGATTCTGACCAGTGAGCAGTTACGGCCCTGATTTGGTACTAGTAGGTGTTGTCATAGTGACTTCCCCGACTCTGGTTCTTCAATCACTTCCAACAGGGTTGGATTTGCACGCCTATACTTACCTGCCCAGGGATGTAAACAACACTTTGATGACACTTTTTCCCTGACAGCTACTGCCATCATCCAATCCAACTAGCAGTGGGACTAACTTAGCTCAGCCTTGACTCGGATCTGGTTGATGTTGCAATACTTATCGTCGTGTATTCAAAACGTTGCGACATCCTTAGACTCGCACGCCGATAATTACCTGCCAAGCGTTTCTCTCGATTGAGTACTTGATCAGGCAGCCAGGTGCACAGGGACCGTGTCAGGAGCTCTTTCATTTATTTTCATTCACACGCAGGGGTCGTTTTACCCTACTGACTCGGATACAGTATGGAAAGAATGACTCAAATTCTTCCCACAGGACTGCGTACAAACAGCCAAGCTGACAAGTTTTTCGCTAGACACAGTTTATTGCTTTTGGGCACGGCAGAGCTAAGAAGCATGTGCACCTTGCACGTGCGTTCCCCGTATCAAGGCACCCGTGAATTCTAGTTTCTCACTGTCAGTTTCACTATGTGGATCTTGGCTTCGGAACATCATGCATGATCATGATCTGTCAATTGACTGTATTGGCCTCAGGCAGCCCTGCTTGACAGTCTGGAAATCGAATCATTCCAGTTTCCCTAATCTGGACTGCCAACCTCATGGAGCGGCAGCAATTCTCTTCATGTCAATGCACGCTTTGGTAAGGACTCCTTTTGTGACGTGTGTGAGGCTTAACTGCCCGAGAAGCGTGCACTCTAAAGGCAAACCACGTGTGTCCTGACTGGGGTATAAGTAGCAGTCTGAGATGGCTCGCTCAGTCAAGCTCGTTCGGTTTTGTTAATCCACCATGATGCATAACAAATACTTGATTCTCCTTGGAGCAGTATTGGGTTCTCTTGCAAAGAATCCTCCGAAGACCTTCACTGCTCCTGCTGCAGCGTAAGCCAGCAATTCATCTCTCAACGACATAGCACTGCGACTGCTTTACAGCCCGACCGACGAGTCTTCTTTCTACGTCGGCAACTCAAATGGCACGATCACCAACACTCCAAACGTGCCCGGAAAGGTTTTCGACCGCTTAATCCAGATCTGGCTTGAGAACGTTGACTTTGCAACGGCCCTCGCAAGTCCCGCCTTTGAGAAACTGACTACCCAGGGCATCCTTCTCACAAGCTACTACGCCGTAACCCACCCTAGCGAGCCCAACTACATCGCATCCGTCGGAGGCGACTTCTTTGGACTTGCATCCGATGATCTTACTTATATTCCCAACAACGTCTCGACGATCGTCGACCTTCTGGAGTTACGGGGTATCAGCTGGGCGTCCTACCAGGAGAACATGCCCACAGACGGATTTCAAGGCTACAGCTTCACCAACCCCGATGGTTATACGTACTATATGCGAAAACACAACCCGTTGGTCATCTATGATTCGGTTGGCATGAACGCTACCCGTGCCGCGCGTATTAGGAACTTCAACGATTTCGCTGTTGACGTGCGTGTTCTCTGGCTTCTTTGATTTGTAAGGTTGCTGACGGTTTACACAGGTTAACAATAACTCCCTCTCTCAGTGGATCTTTGTTACGCCTAACATGCGAGAGTGGGTTATTCTATTTTAAATTGTTACTAGTACTTGGTATTAACGTTATCACAGCGATGGACATGATACTAGTGTTTCCTATGCGGGTGACTGGCTGGATTACTGGCTCGTACCCCTTCTTCAGGACCCAAACTTCAACACTCCCAACACATTGATTTTCTTGACGTTTGACGAGTACGTCAATCCTCGGGGTAAAGAAACATCTGCTCATACATTTCTCGTAGGAACGAAGACTATTCCGTCAATAACAACGTATTTGGCCTTCTACTTGGAGGTGTCATCCCACAAAACCTCAGGAACACAAAGGATGATACGTTCTATACACACTATTCAATGTAAGGGAGACTGTCCATACTGGGCAGCGCATCAACTGACAATGTGGACCTGAATAGCCTCTCCACTGTCCAGAATAATTGGAGTCTTGACAACCTCGGCCGTCAGGACATCAACAAAACCGTTTCTAGTGCGCTGCATCCCTCGATACGTTTAATTTGAACCTAACATACGTTGATTTGTCAGACGTCTTTGCCTTTGTTGCTGATGCTACCTCGTACCAAAACAACGGCCTCACGACCCAAAACCTTCCAGTCCTGAACCTTACAGGCACATATCCCGGCCCTTTAAACCCTAGCGATTATGCCCCTTGGTCTGCACCAGTAAATGGAACTGGCGCGGGCGGAGGACCGACCTATTTCCCACCAAACTGAATGTGGTCACTCACGCTTGCCTTGGTCAACTGAATGAAAGCTCTTCTTATGGGTACCTCTTTCGCAATGAACAACGCCGAGGTAACGGACTGCAACAACTGGCATATGTGGTGCGCTTTGCACGGCATTTACTTTTCATCGCGGGTTTATTGCTCTATTTATTCCTATCCTTTCAATGCACAGTTAAATCTTTCTTGAATATACCACTTTTACGTGACACTGGTGCCATCACTCAAGCTCCAAGTTTAGTCGGCAACCGTGAGGTTGCTCTCCACCGCGCGACTCGTCGTTATGCTCTGCACTGAGCCAAGTTGTCTACTGTGCAGGTTGTCACTTGAATCCAGCAGAGCGCGCGGGGTGAACGACTCAGAGTTTACATCACTTGGGCTTCACGGATATGGTAGGATCACGGTTGGAGTGGTTGTCCTTCTAGGATAGCCCCAGCAAACGGGGTCAACCACGGAGGCTGCCAGTTTTATGCATCCTTGCAGGGGTTCGACGACCCGTCTTGGAGATGGCTCCAGAGCAGTAGATCGGATTCACCGCAGTTGGAATGGATACAGCGCGATAAGTTGACACTGGCTGCACACGGAGCAAAGTGCAGAACGAGATGATGACCGCACAAGTCAAATAGCTTCTTCCAGGTCACTCAGCTCCCCGAGGTGACGACAACGCCACAACCGCCACACCAAGGTTGGATGCCCCCGCGGGGTACATGTGGTCTTAATCTGCGGTAGACAAGACAGATATCACCAAGATAGCCTGTCGGAGGTCAGCCTAAGTCACGAGATGTTCGAGGCGACGCAACAGCTGGAGACGGAAAGTCCGTGGATCATCCCTTGCGCCTGACCGCTCCAATTAATCCTGCGTGCAGTTGGAAGACGATAAATGCTAATCCAGCATGGGCTGGAGTTCGAAGGGCGCATAAAGCCCAAGAGAAACGGTGGCAGATGGAGCAGAGGGACTGCAATCCATGTTACGAGAGAAAGCATTAAAGATTGGATGTCTCGGATTGGGATCGGCGCGCCGCAGTCGTCTAAGAGCGAGACCCGTTGCTCGGATACGTGACCGGCGTTGGCAAACTGAGAAGAGAAAGACAGTCATTGACATACTCGTAATAACAATTTCCTCGTCCTCGTCCTCGTCCGATGACACGTGAGCTAACGATCCAATGGAGGAGACCTCGTGCTGTGGTTTAGAATCGCACTCGGTATTCCTTCGCTGCCATCACCGTGTTGCTCCTGCGTAGCATGGGACCGAGAGACGACAAGTGCCTGTATATTGTGCTGATTCGGATGGTTAGCTGTTCGCTTTGAGGGATATATGAAAATTAGTTATTGTCGCACAAATTGGGAGACAGGAATGCGATATGTGATGTACCTACAGTGCATGCCTTAGACTCCTATTGGTCCGAGTCGTGCATAGAGATTCTTTGCCTCGCTGCACCACGGTCCACTTGCTACTTGGATGTGATTAGTAGAGCGGGATGCTCACTATCGCGGTTGACGTACGTACTAGTAAATCACGGTCATGGTTGCTCGAGCCTGAGCTCCATCATGATGGAATGTCATAAAGTTCTCCAAAAGATCGCATTGGCCTTAGCGCTTCCGAGTGACCGAGTCCCAGTGCCCAACGTGTCATCTTGGTACTACTAACGAGTACTAGTATGCCGACTGCAAAGACTCATTCAACTTGAATGTTGAATGTGCTCCTTTTCAGCTCGAAGAGGACATAAAAATCTCCATAGCTTGTGCATGCTTAGAAAATGTCCTCCTGGAGCATGAGTGGAATGGCATCATTCTTTCAAATACATCATATAGACTCTAGACTTTAAGAAAACATTGTAAACAGTAGGCTAGCTGTGCAAAGTTAGGGAGTGCAGCAAGAAGTCACTGCCAACAAAGAACTAGTGCCAACAAGAGATCCAGGACTCTCCAAACAAAGAAATATCAACATCAGCTTGGTAAATTCTGGTTGGAGATATGATGAAAGAATGGACAGGAAGATAGGAGTTGATATTCCAAGGAGCTATCCAACCAAAGAAAGCACCATTAGAAGATGAAATCCAATAATTGTTGAGGGATAAAGCATTAAAGAAAACAAGGTTCTGAGTCCTCCACACTTTAATGGAAAAATCAGAGGATACAGTGACAATGTGGCTGCCATCAGGTGAATAGGCAACAGACTCAACTGAAGATGTATGCCCCTGGAATGGACCTGCCACACACTGAACAGTGCTTGCATTCCAAACCCTAATGGTGCTATCTGAAGATCCAGAGACAATGTGGGTGCCATCAGGTGAATAGGCAACAGACTCAACTGAACCTGTGTGCCCCTGGAATGGACCTGCCACACACTGACCAGTCTGAGTGCTTGTATTCCAAACCCTGATGGTGGTGTCCCTTGAGCCAGAGACAATGTGGCTGCCATCAGGCGAATAAGCAACAGATGAGACTGAAGATGTGTGTCCCTGGAATGGACCTGCCACACACTGACCAGTGCTTGCATTCCAAACTCTAATGGTGTTGTCCCAAGAGCCAGAGACAATGTGGCTGCCATCAGGTGAATAGGTAACAGATGAGACTGAGTCTGTGTGCCCCTGGAATGGACCTGCCACACACTGACCAGCCTGAGTGCTTGCATTCCAAACCCTAATGGTGTTGTCCCTTGATCCAGAGACAATGTGGCTGCCATCAGGTGAATAGGCAACAGACTCAACTGAATCTGTGTGCCCCTGGAATGGACCTGCCACACACTGACCAGTGCTTGCATTCCAAACCCTAATGGTGTTGTCCCAAGAGCCAGAAACAATTTGGCTACCATCAGGTGAATAGGCAACAGACCAGACAGAAGATGTGTGCCCCTGGAATGGACCTGCCACACACTGACCAGTGCTTGCATTCCAAACCCTAATGGTGCTATCTGAAGATCCAGAGACAATGTGGCTGCCATCAGGTGAATAGGCAACAGATGAGACTGAAGATGTGTGCCCCTGGAATGGACCTGCCATACACTGACCAGCCTGAGTGCTTGCATTCCAAACCCTAATGGTGTTGTCCCTTGAGCCAGAGACAATGTGGCTGCCATCAGGTGAATAGGCCACAGACTCAATTGAATCTGTGTGCCCCTGGAATGGACCTGCCACACACTGACTAGTGTTTGCATTCCAAACTCTAATGGTGTTGTCCCAAGAGCCAGAGACAATGTGGCTACCATCAGGTGAATAGGCAACAGACTCAACTGAATCTGTGTGTCCCTTGAATGGACCTGCCACACACTGACCTGTGCTTGCATCCCAAACCCTAATGGTCTTGTCCCTTGAGCCAGAGACAATATGACTGCCATCAGGTGAATAGGCAACAGACCAGACTGAATCTGTGTGTCCCTGGAATGGACCTGCCACACACTGACCAGTGCTTGCATCCCAAACCCTAATGGTGTTGTCCTCTGAGCCAGAGACAATGTGGCTGCCATCAAGTGAATAGGCAACAGACCAGACTGAAATTATGTGCCCCTGGAATGGACCTGCCACACACTGACCAGTGCTTGCATTCCAAACCCTAATGGTCTTGTCCCAAGAGCCAGAAACAATGTGGCTGCCATCAGGTGAATAGGAAACAGACAAGACAGAAGATGTGTGCCCCTGGAATGGACCTGCCACACACTGACCAGTGCTTGCATTCCAAACCCTAATGGTGTTGTCTGTTGAGCCAGAGACAATGTGGCTGCCATCAGGTGAATAGGCAACAGACCAGACTGAATCTGTGTGTCCCTGGAATGGACCTGCCACACACTGACCAGTGCTTGCATTCCAAACCCTAATGGTGTTGTCTCTTGAGCTAGAGACAACATGGCTGCCATCAGGTGAATAGGCAACAGACAACACGAAAGATGTGTGCCCAAACAAGGTATGAACATCTACTGGCCAAGTGGTGGGATGTCCTGAGGTGAAGGAGACATGCTCTTGCAAATGCTCAACCCAAAGATTACATATTGGGGAGCTGGTGGGTGTCTGGGGCATGGCTGACAGATAAAGATGGGGGGTGGATTCTCTCAATACAGGAGCAAACACTTGGATGAATTGGAATGCCTCTGAGGCTAGGGTGGCAGTCTCTTGGTCCTAGAAATACCTTGGTCAATGCCCATCACTTGCAACCATCAGTAATCTTACCTTGGTCCATTTGCTTAGGGTAGTGCAGGTCTCCAGGGCAGATAGGATAGTTGATAGGGGAGAGGAGAAGGAGAGAAGGCTGATGGCTTCAAGCCAGTAGGGGAACATATCCTTGAAGAAGAGGGTCACCTCATTCGACAACTCTGCAGTGCAGTCGGCATGTTGCAGATGGTCCATCCAGTAGCGACAGGAGTATGCAAGGTGGGAAGGAATGGCTGTGTTCACCCTGGAGGGCAAATCATGGATGTCCACGTTTCGGATTCGAGAGTCCTTGAGATCACAAATGTTGAACCGGAGCATGGTTCGCATGCAAGCAAGCAATGCCCGTCCGAGACGGAGAGAATGTTGAGACTGAAGGTCGACGTGGAAGATTGAGCTGCGATCGTTGTCGAGTAAAAAGTCGCGGAACGAGGTATGGAGTGGACGGATCGGCTTCTCGTCATCAAGTACCCCATCGAGCAATGATCCCAGGCATTTGATGATGTCTCGGATGTTCAGCCGTGGAATGAAGAGAGCAGAGAGGGACTTGATTGATAAGGGTTCGTGGAGGGCAAGTACGACAGCCATCACCTCTTGGAAGCGACGCCGAGCACCATCCAAGGTAAACTGTTGCTTGAGTATGGTTTGGTAGAGCCTGTCTAGCGGGTGGATACCTTCAGTGTTGTCGACTTGCAGGAGAACCTCGAGTCTTTCATGCAAGTCCAGCCCGGTCGCATCAACTCCTCGAATGAAGTTACAAGCAGTGGAAGCCCACTGAAAGAGCTTCTGGGAATGACGAACGAGTAGTCTGCACCATTCATTGCCCGACAAGAAAGATTCAAGTTCGATATATTGATTACGAAGCGAGTGACGGATAAATGTCTCAATATCTCCGTCGACGACATCCTCGGGGATCTCGCTCATCTGTTTGTGGACGGTCTGAGGGCAAGCCGGGAGTTCGGTGAGGATGTCAGTTTCTGGGCGAGCAGTGATGAGGAAACGAAGATGGCTCGGAAGGGCATTCTTGGCAATTTTCTCAGAAAGGGCACGTAGAATGTGCTGACGACTCGTTGGGTCACCACTCTCGTCGAGGGCGTCAATGACGATGACCAACGGCCCGATGGCGTGAAGGTCCTGGCAAGGTTCGATGACGAGCCTCTCGAGTTGCTCCATTGGCGATTGCGACGTGCGAAGCGCTTGATCATTTTTCAAGACCTGGCAGAGGCCGGCCATGTACTGCGGATCGCGATAAGAGAGGTCACGTGCGATGGTGGTGAACAGATTGGTCGGGTTGCGGTGCGCGACGTCAGTCCTGGAGAAGCAAAAGGACGAGCCCAGCCGCTTTTGTCCGTCGTACAGTCGAGCAACAGAGTGAGCCACCGCAGACTTTCCCGATCCGGCGACGCCGGTTAGAAGGCACACACGTGGGGCATCCTCGTCTGGATTGTTCAGCATGTCGCAAATTTCTTTGAGGAACGCCTCGCGAGTCCCTGGCAGACATCCCTTCTCCCACTGAAACCTAGCGCCTTCCGCATAGGGCAATCTGTCCAGGTCGATTGTTTCCGCTACATTCCACGTCCGTGAACAACTGACCAACAGTCTCAAGTTTGGAGCCTACCAATGTCTTTTACAACATTCATCATACGAACGACGGTCATTCCCGTCCGCACTGCAACTCCATCCAAGAGCGCCGTTTTGAGGTCTCGGAAACTATTCTCGTAAACAGCAATCGTTTTATCGATGTCGGCGATCGCGTATTTCGCCGTCCGAGTTACTATATTTCGATGTTAGGACTTCATCATTGCCAATGCCAGCCGCCACTGACAGAAGCTATCTTTGGCATATTGGGTAATGAAGTACCCGCACTCCGTCACTTGCTGAAGGAGTTGCGTCATAGTCTTGGCGTGCTTCCCGATTTCGTTCATGAATTTGATGTCGTCAACGAAGGAAAAGGCGTCGCTCATCGTGCCTGATAAGCGAACGATCCGGTCGTCGCGGTTCTTCTGGTTTATGAGAACCTGTATTGGACAACATGAGGAGACGAGCAGAGGCACAAATATGAAACGACAGACCTTATTTGCGGCTGATATAACAGACCATGCTAGCGACGCATACGGGTGAATCTGTGCGACATGCAGACTGTGTAAACGCCAAGAGATAGAGAACCAAGTACCTCTGCGAGCATGGTCACTATCTCGTTGAAGCGCTCTAGCCTCTGCAGTAGAACATCCCATGTAGTTTCCATTGTGTGTGCTTTTTGTGCCTTGGCCACGACATTTAACACTTTGGTACCAGTATCGACTGCCGAACCTATGAAACCGATAGCTACAGGGGTGGAACTGAGCGGGTCGACTGCTCTAGTCGCCCTAGTGACGGCATCGGCAGCTTGACGTTCTTCTGCGCTGCCTTGGCCATGTGGTTCAGCGGCGAACACGAACTTGATGGTAATCCCCGAAAGATCGGATCTATCGGAGGTGTCCTTGCCAAGTGTGTCTTCGAACACTGCGATGCCAGAGTGCGATCAATGAACATTGGATTCAGATAGCTTCGATATAATCGTACCGCCATCCTCCAATCTTCCCAATACCCCACTGACTGTATCAGTGATTCTTCCGACTTCTTTGTCCTTTCCGACGTGGTGCTTCTGGTAAACCTTGACGAGCAACTGGGAACGATCGTCCCCATTGCTGAAAATATTTAGCACGCTGGAAGAAAGTAAAGAACGCGTACTTACAAATAGAAGACCTGATCCCAAGAGGTTTCATTCTTTGCTTCCTTTGCGGTGGTCGTGGACTGCGGGGCGTCGCCTACAGAAAAATCTATATAGAATTGCCTTGCCATTGGGAGCTTGCGGCGCGTTCGAGTGCGAAGTTTGATGTCTGCAAGAAAATTATGTCATATACAGGAAAAACGTCCAGCATTGCAACCCTCACCTTTGATGGTGATCGATTTCGCGCTAGAACCAAGTTCAGCCCATTCCTGACGGGATTGTGAAGGTAATCGAAATACGTACGTGAGACTTTGAGCAGGATTGGTACCCATGGTGTTAGAGGGAAATATGGTGATTGTAGACTGAGCAAGAGGAGAGTGGTGGTGGGATTGGGTGGGAGTACGAACTGTGCGAGTCAACCGTCCGAATACCCTGTGCATGGTGAGGGACAGGATCTATGGCAGAATGGTTCTGCCATAGTGCCGTATGGGTACGCAAAAGTGCAGCCTGAGGCCAGTTCCTGAGAAAGGCTGGACTGCCCGTGTGGCTCCGTACCTATATGGCGGGAGGCACCGTACCTATATGGCGGGAGGCACCGTACCTATGGCGGGAGGCACCGTCAATACCTATGGCGGGAGGGTTCGCTACTAGGAAATTAAATAAATTAAATAAGTTACTAATTAATTATCGTGGACACTACACTATCTGTCCTAGTAGTACTACCAAACATTACTAGTGACCACCCAAAGGCACCGTCGCGCGAGGCTTGAATCGTGGTGCCTCAGCCTGCTGTTCAATCTTAGTCGATTGCCTGTCCATGGACCGAGTACGGGTGCTCAGCGGGGCTATGCAGAACAGAGGTTAGGGGACAAGGGCCAGGCAGCGGGAAGAGCCGAGAGCGAGCAGGAGTTTGTGGCCAGGTAACAACGAACGCGTGAAATAGCGAGCCTAACCAAACCATCCATTCCTTTCTCGTCATCCCCAACTGCTAATAGCCTCTCCACCGTTTTAAAAGGATGCGAGCGACGTCTGTGTGAAAACGATCAACTTCCGTGTTTCGATCATCAGCAATACAATCTTCTCTGCTGAGGGAGACTACACTTTGAATCCGTTTCGTGAGTCGCAGCCTGTATCCTTCGTGAGTGGTACCGCCAATACTGCTCGGGAAAAACAACTCCTGAAGTCTATGGGTATGATCTGGGCCTGGGTGGACAACGACGGCTCTTCATGGAAGCTGTGAAGCTAAAAGAGTTCACTCAAATCACTGAGCGTCCTTGTCCAAGCAATTCGAACTGAGAATAGAAAGAAAGCCAACCCGTAATAACTATTTCCTCTTCCTCGTCCGACGACACGTGCGCTAACCATCCAATGGAGGAGACCTCGTGTTGTGGTCTGGAATCGCACTCGGTATTCTCTCGCTGCCTTCACCGCGTTGTTCCTGCGTAGCATGGGGCCGAGAGACAACAAGTGCCTGTACATTGTGCTGATGGATGGTCAGCTGTTCGCTTTGAGGGAATGCATGAGAACTGACAGCCGATGTTCTTGAACCACTAGTTATTGTCGCCGAAATAGAGAGACAGGAATGCGATATGGGACGTACCTATGCACGCCGCTCGAATCTACAGCAAACGGGGAAGTGCTGCTCGCCAAAGAAAAGTAGTACATGAGATCAACTTAGATCTCTTTTGGCCGTGCATAATCTCAGGGTTCTTTGCCGCGCTGCATTACTTGGTACTGGATTAGATTAGCCTTGCAGAGCGGGATGCTCACTATCACGGTTGACGTACTAAATCACGGTCATGGCAGGTGGCAAAATAATGAGAAGCGAAACCTTCCGATCCTAATACAACCAAACAACTGCTTAAACTCGGTCAGTCACGAACCACCGAACGCGTCCAGGAAATGTCCACTTAGGTCGCGCCAAGTCTGATGATTTCGCGGTGTCGAATTCTTTCTCACTGCATCCAGTCCGAGACGTGGCTGGAAAGCAGCCAACTTTACTTTCGGCGCCTTCTATCTGGAGGTCTGCGTTCAAGCGACCGGTTAAAACGGCGCAAATCCCTCGACTGGTCCTCCAGCGGGTCCAAGTTTGACAATGGCTTGTCGAGTTTTTCCCCTCGTTCGTCGAGAAGCCAAGCTTCGAGCAGCCCACAGCTGATCTCATCCACCCACGCGCCCGACATTCGAAAACTCATCAAGTCAAACGCCAAAAGCTGGGCATATCTTCCTCACGTACTTCGCCGCCTAGAAGGGTTCGGAATCGCTCGTTCCCATTTGCCCGACCTCCTTTCCTCCTTCCTCACGGATATTCGGGAGGGCATGCTCTCCGACAAGACTCAATTAGCAAAATTCGACTTGGGTCGGTTCACGTTTGCTCCCGCAGACATGTATGCTGGCCAACGAGTCGACCAAATCATCTCCCAACTCTTCTTTTCATGGGCCTCCGACCCCGAAAAACAACGCCATCTCCGTACATATGTCCCACAGCCGACACTCGACACGATTGCTCGCCTCCATCATATCGCCAACCTCTCTTACCCCGCCGACCTATTTCCAAAAGCGCGGGCAATGAAACGAAAATTCATCATGCACGTCGGTCCCACGAATAGTGGAAAGACGCATATGGCGTTACGCGCATTGGCAGCCTCGAACTCGGGTCTTTATGCTGGGCCCTTGCGTCTCCTCGCGCACGAGATTTGGGAGCGGCTGAACAAGGGACAAATCGTGCCCCTCGGTATGGATCCTGAACCTGGCTCTGAGCCAGACACCGCCATCAATATGGACGTTGCCAACGAAACAGGTTCCCGACCCACTGTTCGGAAAGATGGTCTCACCAAATATGCACGACAGTGTAACCTGCGCACGGGAGAAGAGTTTCGGATAGTTGCAGACAACGCGCCGCTCATGAGCTCGACCGTGGAAATGGCCAGCTATGATAAATCTCTGGACGTGGCTGTAGTGGATGAGATACAGATGATCGCGGATCCTGAGCGTGGTTCTGCATGGACCAATGCCGTGTTGGGACTTCCTGCACGTGAAATCCATCTTTGTGGCGAAGAGACCGCGGTACCGATCATCCAGGACATCCTGAAAGACACTGGGGATGAGCTCATTGTCAATCGGTATGAACGCCTCACGCCTTTGGAGATTCAAGAGTCCTCTTTGGATGGAGACTTGTCTCGGATACAAAAAGGAGATTGTCTCGTCGTGTTTTCTCGAGATGGGATATTCGCAGTCAAGGCGAAGGTCGAGGAGAGGACCGGCTTGCGCTGTGCGGTCGCGTACGGTAGACTCCCGCCCGAGATTCGATCTGAGCAAGCTGCCCTTTTCAATGACCCCCAGAGCGGCTATGACGTTATCGTTGCCAGTGACGCAGTCGGAATGGGGCTCAACTTGTTCGTATCCCTGTCTTCGACTTTCGATCCGTCGTTCACACACCACACTTTCCAGAAAGATCAAACGTGTCGTCTTTGAAACACTTCACAAATTCGATGGTCAAGAAAGGCGTCCATTGTCTATATCCCAGATAAAGCAAATCGCTGGCCGAGCTGGGCGCTATGGGTTGCACGGTCAACCTGGTGGTTTCGTTACGACGCTACACAAGGAAGATATACCAACCCTTTGCCGTGCACTTGCAACCCCTGCACCCCCTCTTAACTGTGCCGTCTTGGATCCTCCAGGTCACTGGATGGAGGACGTTTCCCAACTTCTCCCCCTCAAAGCTTCCACCCAAGTTCTCCTAGAAGTTCCATCGTACGTCTCCAACATTCGCCCTCCCTTCCGCGCTGCCGCGCAGATCCGATTGGACCAACTCAGCCAGTTCCTCGACACCCACGCCAAGGATCTCCTCTTATCCGACAAACTCCTTTTCAAGAACTGTCCCATCCAATGGTCTGATCCCGTCGCCCTCGATACCTTCGCACAGATCTTGCGTCTATACACCACCACGATCCGTGTCGAGCTCGACGCGGTATTGTCTGTCGGGCCGTTCATGAACATGTTGAAGAACGTGGAGGGAATGATGCCAGATCGGGCGAAGGCGCGTGTATGCAAGGAGGCGTTGAGGCATCTGGAAGGGCTGCACAAGGTGCTCGTGTTATACCTCTGGTTGTCCTTCCGCAATGCGATGGCGTTTTACGACGCGGACAAGGCGTACGAGCTCAAAGCCCGCGTGGAACGTGCATTGGAGTGGTGTCTTCGCCAGGTCTCGTCCCACGGACGGTCCGAGGCCGGTGTCGTCACTCGGTCTGCGGATAAGTTGGATTATCGACATCGGCGGAAGGCAAGAGTAGGCGGAAGAGATTGGGTGGCGGGTGTCGCGGCTGCAAAAGCGGTCGCGGAGAGTACGCGGCGGTGACCGGGTCATCATGCGTTCACCACGATTTAGTACCCTTGTTTATCTCTCAATGCTCTCAGGTTGACCTCCCCTTTCTGACACTCGTGCACCAGTCAGATCTGATCATACCTTCGCCGTCATTTAATGGTTAGCCTCAACGCGAAATGCAATCGTGCCTTAATCTGACTGGCTGACTGGTGCGGGTGGACATATTATAAAAATCAAAACACGTGATCCAGCGCGTCTATGAGAAGGACTTGCGTTCAACTTCGTCCACTAAGTATTCTGTCATCCACACCACACGGCCTCACTTGAAACGACACGCTGGCCGTGCTTCTATCGTACATTGAACCACATCCCCGCCAACATCACACTGCACTGCTCGTCAGTCAGGACAGCCTCGCTGCGAAGCCTCCAACGTTCCACCGATCAAACACCCCCACCCGCACTGGCTGGCACAGCGCACCCATCACACACCATGGCCAATGCAGTCCCCGCAGTACTGGTTCTCGCGCTCGCCTGCCTGTTCGCACTCTCCACTGCGCTCCCATCTGTCCTCAATCAGATCATGTACCCCAAAACCGAACCCAACGCCCCCCGCACGCTCCTCGGAAAACCCTACCGAAGATGTTCGGACGGGCAACGTTGCTCGCCATCGTGCTGGATCCGCCCCCTCACAAACCGCAACGACGACTGCATCAAGGCGGGGGTAACAGTGGAATCGCGCGCACAGCTTCCGTTCCCGCTCGTGCTCAACGCGTACCCAGAGTCTGAACCTGCGCGTTTGCGCTTGATGAGGTCGAAAAGACCATGGAGATACAGCCCTGGCTCGGATGGCACGCGTTTGTCCCATCAAGCAGGCTCCGATAGGACGACCCCAAAGGACGAACACGCGCAAGGTGTACAACTACCCGTCGTCGCCGGGCCTGGTGGAGGCACAGAGTCAAGCAAGGTGTTAGTCCCTGTTCGACGGTTGAATCGGCTGTCCAGTAGGGGAGAATGGAAATCGAGGTTGCTGGAGGAATACTAGGCTGTGAGATGGGGTAAATTGTAAGGTGAACTTCGGACGATGTTGGTCGTAGGTTGTGACGTTGGCGGGGGTTTCCGCCAAAGGAGGAAAGATCCGCGTTCATATACGCCTCGAGCCTCCCGCGTGTCTGGTTACTTGCCTGTATCGTAGCGTCTGGTGCCCGTAGTCACTTGTTTTGTAGTCCCGTCTTGCAATGGAACCCAAAGGCAATGCGCCACCGTTGTATTGACCGACTGAAGTATGTATGGTAACACGAAGATGAATGAAGTTGGTCAAAGAACATGGCATTCCTCTCCACTGCATCACCGAATGCTTTGGGATACTAGATCTCGCGACGAGATTTTTCGAGCAGAAGCTTCACGGGCGAAGCTTGGGCAATGGAAGTGGCGAAATTATGGAAATGGACGACACGATCGTGGCCGACGGAGCCATCAAAGTGGATAAAGTTTAGCAAAAGGGCCGTCTATCAGGGGCCGTCTATCACGGGTCAAAAACACCTGGTAAGAGCCTCGGCCCATTCCGAAGGGGATCTGATAATTACCGTCGGCATGGAAAACCACCTGTCGAAAGAGGGTTAGATGCAGCGGCTTCACCTCGAGGTAGCGGGTGACGCTGCCGATGCGGAAATGAAGCACGGGGTAATCTCGGCAGCTATCCCGAAGCCCTCCATGAGGTTTTTGAGTACGTATAAGTTACCTTCAGTGTGGCAGTCGTTCATTCAAAGCATTGATCCGTCCCATAGGCCGTTGGCCTGGCTGCGCAACGATCATAGATCAAACCTATACGAGGACTCTGTTGAGCTGCGATGAGATATATCAAATGGACACAGAACTTCGCCAGGATTGTGGAGGGAACAGCACCAATAAGATTCGTGTGCTGCGCGCAGAAGCAATTCTAGGGTGATGTCTGTTGAGGATGATGGTATGATCCCAGGCGCAAGCCTCAAGGCGTTGACCTGCTAAACTATAACGGGTAGAGTTCTGATGCATCGTGCCAATCTCCGGACAGTGTCGGTACGTCAGTAAAGTTTTTTGCTCCCAATGGAACCGAATATGCGTGCCTATGTGTAAATCGGAAACATGATTGGCCTACCCCGCGAATACGCGTGTGTAGAGTGCATTGGCTGCGCTGGCGGTCTCTCTACTCGGATGAAGCCGGCGGCTGGTATCCAATATGACATCAGGTCAAAAGCACCGCAGTGAACCAAAGACGCAGCTGGGGAGGGGTCGCACGATGTGGCGTCGAAGGATAGTAGCATCGGGATGTTTATAATACAGGAGGTAAAACGTAGGGCAGAGGTACACACCTCTCATGTCGTCGTCGCCAAAGTACTCGTATCTGTTGTTTCTTCTCTTGTTGGCATTCCTCTTTGTGTTACTATTGTTGAAACAGTTTAGGGGATATGTGCCTAGAGCCAGCAATCTGGTTGCACGTGTTCCCAACGGTTTCTTATTTTTACGTGCTTGGGCGCCAAGACCGGTTCAAGCGCCAGCAACTTCGCACGAAGAGCTACCACCTACCACCATGAGCGATACAGTGATTTCTCCAAGAGATGAAAATGATAGGTACTTACACTGACATCCAGAGAAGATTCGTGCCTAACACTCTTGACTTGTCTAGGTGGAAAGCGCTTATAAGCGAATCGGAGGCAGCCATCGGGCAATGCCTCGTCCCCAAGATCAATATGGACCTTGCCCCATTCATCCGCTGCATTACATTTCGTGTCTTTTTGGTGGTGTTTCTGGGCGTAGATGCCGCCACGCTGGCGCCTCCGGATGTCCTGCGGGTTACAGGGGCACTGACGAACTTCTACAATGACGAGGAGGCGAAAAGTACCATCCCACCCGAAGTCCAGAGGATCCTGTATGAATGGCTGCCGAGCGAACACTTCCCGTTTTCGTTGGACCGTATTCTCCCCGCATACGAGGCGCTCTGGCGCATCATCGCCACGCTCGTGGTGACCTGCAAAGACGACGAAACGAATGACTTGCGTTGGGTGATGCTGGACTTTCGCGACAATCCCCGCGACCGACAGTACACAGCGTCTTTTCGGACGGATCGGAAAAGCGTTTCGGACATCACGGAGGGTGTCGCCCGTATTACGCCTATCGCGCGTAGTACACAGCATGCCAGTACCTCGACCTGGCCGCTGAGCTGCATTCAGTATGCCTCTCCGAAGAGCTGTGGGGCTGGATATGCTCCGACGGTGCAGGAGGGGCTGAAGTTTGCAGCGTTGCTGGCATCGAAGATCATCGGTCGGATTGGGGTGCACTATGGGATAACTGGTATTGGCACGACGGGTTCTCACGCTTCTCCATGGGACCAGCGAAAGATATATGAGCAAGAGGTTAGGTCCCCTTTGGGCCAAGTCCCCATTAACGCCGCAGAGATTTGTCGTTCTCACTCGAACTCGTCTAACCAGACGCATTAAGTCGCAGGTATAGACGCTAGCGAATGTTTATTCTGTACATTAGAACAAGTATTCAGAGCAGTATTACTAGGACGTTAGTACAGAGAGCGCAGAGAAGCGGAGATGAAAATGTCACCCTAGAATTGAATCTCCGCTACAATAATCGTTGTTCTCGCTTGCCCCTGTTTGATCAGAAACACCACGTTCGAGAAATTATAGCTCGCTGGATCAATCCATGGTGACCTTTAATTCCGTCCTTCTTACTACCTCTCAGATAACATGGTTTCTCTCGTTCCAAACGATGTATAGGACCTAAGCTCTCCGATTCAGACGGACATGGCGGACGTACTACTCGCCGTCCAGATGGAGAAGCTACGCGTGGAAGAGGCATTGGCTGCGCGAAACAACGTAGTGGCTCACCTCGAGGATGCTTATATCTCTGTTCGCCAAAAAGCGGAGACGATATTGCGGTTGGAGCAAGAATTGGAAATGTTCAAGCGAGCCTCCACCCCAGCAAACACGAACTCGAGCGGTTCTGAAAGTGTTCCGAAGACGCCACCGTTGGGCACCAGTCAAAATTTTGAAGATGTAGAAGAAATTCAGGCTGGTGTCTGGTTCACTCCGTCGTTCCAGCCTTGCTTAAGAAAGTCAAACAGCAGGTGAAATCAACACAGGGAAATCCAGATACCCCTCGAGGGGTATTAAGTGAACTTCCATGTACACCTGACAAGCTTGGGGATAGCCTGCAAAGCAACTCGGCTTATTGTAGACAGGTTTATATCAACAGCTCCGCGTTGACCAGGGAACCAAATACACCCACACCGCCCGACGACGACGAGAGTCAGGTGAGCACATGTATGCGCCGTGCAGTGCAGAGACCATGTTCCTGGGTTCAGGTTTCATTCTCCATCGCCGAGAGAACACCAGCCGAACGGACAATCGCTACCAGACAAACGATACTAGCGACTCTTCCTCTGCCGTCTGGTATCCCGGACGATGCTTTGCAACCAATTATGATTCACCCCCCTCATACCCTCCACGAGTTCCTTGGAAATGTTTCTGGTGTAGGTCTATTCCAAGTTTCGTTCGCGATGCTGACACCTTCCAGTCTCTCAAGGACTTGTGAGGACTATTTTGACGTGACTACTCATAACTCGATCTCTAATCTCTCCCGCAATCAACTGACAATTGGTCAGACTCAAAAATTACAGGGTCTTGTCTCAGACGACGACGTACTGGTGTCCCGACAGGGAAGAACACGGCTATTTCCTTACCCCAGTCTTCAAGTGCAGCACAAATCCCCGTGTCACGACAGCACATCGCTGGTCCACTGTTGATGTCATCGGTCAGATGAACATGCCGACAGGTAAGATGATACACTATTTTGGCCACGTTCCTGAGTCTCTTTCAGAGTGCTTTTATAACAAGGATGGAAAGTGGTATTACGCTGGCACCTACAAGGCCTTCCGCATGGACGATCTTACCGTTCAAGAATGGGAGTCTCTTTCGACAGAGGTAATATCATTAAGCTCTCCAAGACCTGGTCTTGTGGACACAGCCGTTTTTGTAGACGACTCAAGCAATCGTGAAGGAAACTTTGGCCGGTCGGAAGAACGTGTCGCCTCAAAATCACTACGAAACATCCCAGCTCTATGCCGCGGGGGCATTGCGCGTTGCTTGCATCGGTCTGCGTTGTGTTGGTTTCAGCGACGACACGTATCGTGGTGTGCTCGAACAATCACGGTTCCTTTACTGGGGACGAAACTCTGCATGGGCACCTGTCAGGACGACGATCACGCTAGGCGAAACGACTGACGACGCGAAATCCACCCAGCCTTAAGCACCCTTTGGACTTCAAAAGTTTCACCTTTCTCTTTGTTCCCTGTTGATGTACATGTTTCGTTCTTGTATTGATCGATGTCACCACGTCTCATCATGCATGTCAATGGAAATGTAGACAGAGCTGTTGTCTTCACTAAAATTCAATTAATCCTGAGGTTTCCAGGACACTGAGTGATACAATACTTGATACTACAACTTCACTTTGGGCGCTATCCCCTGACTGGCGAGTGTTGCTCCTCCATCGAGCAAAATGTGTGCACCAGTGACATGTGCACTGGCTGGAGAGCAGAGGAACAGTACAATGCCGGCGATGTCGGAGGGGTGGCCATACCGTCCTAGAAAAGATGTAACTCACTGGAGACACCCATTGAGATAAGACTATACCAGTTGGTTGTAGAGACGCAATCTTTTCTCCCCCTGCGGACTTGAAACCGTATGCTGTCATCTTGGTGGGAAAAATTCTGCGTGACACATCAGATAATTTCAAAGGTCCAGGCCCCCTTCAACGTACCCAGGACAAATTGCATTCACCCTGTTTCAGTCGGTGGTAAGCGACAGAAGTAAAAGCGACGGTAACGACTCGGACACATACATGATCTTCCGAGGACCCAACCTGACCGCTAACATCGATGTGAGATGGTTTACAGCCGCCTTGCTAACGTTGTCTAGAAGAAAAATGAAGGTGAATATTGGGTCGACGAATTGCAAGAAACGCGCGACTGACAGCTGTACGTTCCGTTACCCTCGACGCTCACGAGACCTTCGGCATGTGGGCTGACACTCGCGGTCGATGAAACATTGACGACGTGTGCAGGGTCCGCAGGAGTCGCTTCTTTCGCGAGCCACGGTGATAGCCTCCAGATACACGACATCTGAATGGAACCCTACAAATCATAGATTTGTAGGAACTCACCCCGCAGTCACTGGCGATGGTACGTCAACATCGGAACGCGGTACGGACGAGTGAGGGCAACGGGGGGCTCACGATAGAAGAGGCTCTTTACGTTCACAGCCATGATGTTGTCCCAACCCTTGTCTTCAGGGACGTCGTGGAAGGGAGATCCCCACGAGGCGCCAGAGTTGTTGACGAGGATGTGGAGAGTCTTGGCTGGTTCGAACTTGGCGAGGGCTGAAATCAACTCATCCACCCCGGCCTTGTTCTACGTATGGCAGCATAGGAAAGCAAATCCGTTAACCACATAAGCGCGGGAGATGTCACCAGTGCCAAAATTACTCACACTGATATCGGCGACGATGTACTGTGCACCGCCTGGTCTGAGCGCGTTGAGTTCTTCTGCTGCCTAGAAAAAACGTTGTCGCAAACGTCCTTGACGACCCAAGGCACTGCCCACCTGTTTGAGCGATTCTTCTTTTCTTGCTGCGATGTAGACTTTGGCGCCGTTTTGAACCAGTGCGGAGGCAATCGTCTTTCCGAGACCTGTTCCACCACCCGTGACGAGTGCTAAACGGCGAATCCAAGACCGTAAGCACGATGAGCGCCCGAGCGTGTAAAACACGAAATAGCTATGTACCTATTTTCCCGCGGACGTTGAACAAGGATTGGAGAGAAAAGTCTGAACCCCGAGGATATCAGTCATCGCGGTGAATGTATAGAGTCTAGACACGGAGAAAAGCTTACCTGAGGCACTGTAGGCAGACATGGTGCTTTGCGAGTGGAACTCTTCGTTTGGCACGAACGCACGTCGGACCGTGGCGGTGGCCGAGGGGCGAAGTAACACCGGCTATCTGAATACCCGAGCCGGTCGTTTGCCATCAACTTGAACTTCTACCAAGTTCTACTATTACTGAGACACTGTGGTCATGTTTCAGCTAGCACGCCGAAGGTCTGACATTTTTCAGCGCCATGCTACGTCAGGGTATGTATAGTTTTCTTTGTTTAACCCGACATCACTAACTCATTCTGTGATCACTCTCCATGCCCTGTTCTCAATCTCTTTCGGGAAGGATATTTCAAAGACGTGGATTGTCGGTAGGAATACAACCACCTTGTGATATATGAATCCGTGGTTCTACTTGTAGCAGGTTTTAGCGGGTCAGATGGCGAACGGAACGACATACAAACCAGTGCACTGCATAACGACACCAGAAGGATAACCCCACGGCGGCCGGGATAAAGTTGCGGATAATTATAGTCAAGATTCCTACCGTCAGTGGCTTGAGTGGTGTTAATATGTGCGCTGATGATTGCGGAATGGCCTCGTAATTCACCACCTCATCGCCTTCTGATGGTTGCAGTACGTGTACGAGACTTTACTTGAAGCTCACGGCGCGAGTGTATGCAGACCATCCTTTCACAGATTCATTCAATATCAATATTCTTTCTGCCCTATCGGGCTTGACAGCTGCCTTACCACACCCTCATCCTGTGGGGATCCCGATCAAAAGGAAATCGACCCTTGCAAAGAATGGAATCGACGCGTCACTGTACACAAGCACTATCACCTACATGCCCGTCATTTTGTAGGTTAGAACTTGTTTATGCCACACGCCCTTGTTGAGCGTTAACATGTGAGTTGCAGGCTGCCTGGACAATCCACGTAGATTCCATCGACGCCAACGGTCAGGCGATCAACAAGAATGTTACCGCAATTGTGGACACGGGAATGACATACATTTTCGGGGACTCCGATACGGTCGCCTAGTTCTACAGCTCGCTGCGATGCCAAATGTCAGTATCACGGTCGAAGGGAGGGCCATTTCCATCTCCGCTGAGACGTTCAATGCTGGGTCATTTAACTCCTCCGAGAAGACTTGTATTGGTGCCACATTAGGCTGCAACACCCCTGAGGTATGTCGTTGGTTCATGATTTGGGTATCTTCTGACTGTCGTGGTGAGCAGATATTTTTATTCTGGGTGACATATTTCTGCCAAACGTTTACTCCATTTTCGACGTCGGTGGACTATGAGTTGCTTTGCTGACCTCGCATGAAACTCTCTTTAGGGATGTCTCTCGAGTCGAATTCTGGTAACTATTCTAGACGGACGCCCTACTTCGTTCCTGATCCCTTGGTCTTCTAGTGGATTTCTACGCACGTGCTCCTGTAATGACAGTCTTTTCACTCAGGATTTCGTCCTCCCGATGGACAATAAAAAAGTATTTTAAAAAAAATAAAAGAGGGGGGGACTTCGTCCTTCTTTCATTATGAAACTTCGTGTAACTTGCTCCTAACTACGCATTCACCCTACACTTCACCCTCTCATCTTTTCTCACCCTCAGCTTGAAAGAATTCATTCATTGATGAAGCATGGGAGTCACTGAGAAATGTATCGTCAGTAAGAATATGTAACCCTGTAACGAATGTGCCCAATTTGGGCTCGATCTACTTGGTACAGGTACTGGTCGGGATCGGTAAGGTTTTCGTGTACAAGACGGCCAGAGGGCCCGGGGTAACCCTGCGGTGGGGTTAAGGTTGGGTTACGCCGTTACGTCACGGTCAAGCCTTTCTCCATGTGTTTGGCAATGTTTGTCTCGACAGATGGACAATGATCCCCTCGTGGCAACGCCGGGTGGCACGGAAATGGCTTGCGGCCATGCCTGGTTGCCATGCGATGGCTGCGTGTTCTACGTCCTTAAAACCGTGAAGCACACCGAGCGACTGCCGCGCAGGCACTTTTCGTCATTCTTTCCCTGATGCGTTCCCTATCTTTTGTCTTTATCTCTGTCTTGCTGGGCTTGACAGTTGCGTTACCGCACCGTCGTTCTTTAAGGATTCCGATCCAAAAGAGGTTGACCCTAGCGAAGGATAGGGTAGTCGACCTGGATGCTGCTCGCTCTCATCTGGCGTATTCAGAAGGGTAGGCCACATTCGATCATCCACTACTGGCACCTCCGAGATCTCATCTGTGACGAGCAGAAAGTACTTGCAAGGGCTCGCTGCGTTGGAGCGTAACACAGGTGTACTCCAGTCATCTTCGAGTGCCGATGCTCTCACTCGACGTGATGGAGGAGCTGATACACTCACGGATGATGGGAATGTAAGATGGTACGGGACGATTTCTGTGGGAACACCTGCCGTCGAATACAAAAGTGAGCACTCTTCCACGTCGTCGTACAATACCTCACTCACCGTCATCCAGTCGATTTTGACACTGGGTCCGCGGATCTGTTCCTGCCTGGATCAAACTGTAACTCGACCTGCAATGGACACACGCTTTACAACCCGAACGCGAGTTCCACAGCTGTCGACTTGCATCAAACCTTTACTCTCACATACGGCGATGGTTCCAAGGTTTTTGGCGAACAGTACACAGATACGGTTTCCATCGCAGGTTTCGTGGTAGGTTGCCTGAACCAGGATACTCAGTGTCTGGGATCTCTGACGATGTCATAGGCCAATAACCAAACCATCGGCGCAGCTTCTCAGTATTCAACTGGTTTCCAGAGTGCGAACTTCCCACCAGACGGGTTAATGGGCATGGCGTTTTCAAGTCTTTCCATCTCTGGAGCCAATCCGGTTATCCAGACGCTCATCGCACAAGGACAACTCCCTGAACCCGTTTTCGCGTTCAAGTTGGCTTCAGCGGGTTCTGAGTTGAGCATCGGCAGCGTTGACACGTCGCTGTACACAGGCTCTATTACCTACACGCCCGTCACTGTGCAGGTTAGAACTTGTTCATGCCACGCCCATGCTAAGCCTTGACATGTGAGCTTCAGGCATTCTGGAAAATCAATTTAGATTCTATCAATGCCAATGGTCAGGCGACCAACAAGAATGCTTCCGCAATCGTGGACACAGGGACGACATTCATTCTCGGCGACGCCGACATCGTTCGCCAGTTCTACAGTGGTCTCAACGCCACGGAAGAAGGGGGCGGATTTTACACGAGTAAGTCCATATACACCTCTCATTGTTACTTCCTTACTGTATTCTTCAGTGCCTTGCAATGCGATGCCCAACGTCAGTATCACGATCGAGGGGACGGCCTTCCCCATCGCCGCTGAGTTGTTCAATCTTGGCTCGTATAACTCCTCCCCAAATAGTTGTTTCGGTGCTATAGTAGGCTCCGGTAGCCTTGGAGGTATGTCATTCGTTCCTGATTGGTGACTTTTCTGATGGTCCTTGTGGCTAGAAACTTTTATTGTGGGTGACGTATTTCTTCGCAACGTTTACTCCATTTTCGACGTCGGTGGACTCCGCGTCGGTTTTGCTAACCTCGCATGAGGCTCTCTTTGAGAGTTTATGTCTCAAGACGGACTTTGGTAGCCCTTCTACTAATGGACGATTTCGGACACATGGACTCATACATTAGCTCATCACAACAAGTATTCTTGGGACACTTAGACCGGGCCTCCCGCGAATTGTGTATTTTGATTAGAGACAATGAGCAGGAAATGAATTCACCCTAGGACTCACTCAATGTAATGAACGCCGACCGGAGCAAGCAGTAGTAGCTAGACAAACGAAGAATCGCAATCAAAAACAACATCATGTAAAGCTGCTGAGTAACAAAAGTGTATCTATATCAGCTCTGACAGCCGACTAAACGACGCTCGCCATGTCTACCCCATCCACGAAGACATTAGATCACATCGTACACCTAACACCACCTGGCACGGTCGAACAGACATCCCAACAGTTCAGGGATCTGGGCTTCAAGTTCGCGCGTTCCTCCTATTGGATATCTCCATTGAATGCTTCTAAACACCCCCTTTCAGCGTCATCGCCGGTGGAACCCACACCGGGGGTCTCACAGCCAACGCGCTCGTGGTAAGACTGCACTTCTACATAGAATAACGACGCCCGATCGTCCGCCCACAGATCCTCGGGGACGGCGTCTACCTCGAACTCATATCCTTCACCCACCCTGTCTCACACTACCCGCTCGGCTCGCCCGATCGCCAACGACGGGAGACTACTCCGTGGGCCCACAAAGACCCCGGGTGGATCGATTTTGCCTTTCTCGGCGCTTCCGAGACCTCGATCGCACAGATCATCCATGCACGCGCGGAGCGCGATCACAGCGGGATCCGCTACGCCTTAGAAACGCCCGGTGGTCGTACGCGCGCCGACGGCCAGGTCCTCAAATGGGTCCTCACGTCCCCAGAGGACGACCGCCTCAAGGGGACAGCCCCGTTCTTTTGTGGGGACGTGACGCCGCGGGAGTTGAGGGTGCGGGGCGTGTCTTTCACATGTGAATGGTGACACATCGCTGACCGTTGTGAGGGCTGATCTACATAGGTCCCCACTGACCCGCCATCGAATGGGGTCCATCCTTCGGGCGTGAAAGGAGTGGCGTATGTCCGTGTGTTGGTGGACCCGGCCTCGCTTGCTCGCGTCTCTGCGCAGCTCACGTCAGTCGTTGGGGAGCCTCCACGATCGAATCCCGCGGGGTCGGAATATACCTGGACGTTGGAGGTGCCATCGACTCGGAACACGTCGAGCACTCAGAAACCACGTCTCATCCTGAGTACGCCGGCGCATGGCGAAGAGGAGGATCATCTAGATACAAAGGGTCCGGGCGTCTATGAAGTAGCGTTTTCAGTAGGGTGCGATGGGGTTGAAAGAGAATCCAAAACCCCATACGGCAAGATTGTTTGGTTGAGACCTTAGACCCGAACCATCTTCAAAGTATGTACCGTATGACAGAAACGATGGATTTGAAGGCTTTTGTTCTCATGGCTGAGTCGGGCAGAAGGAGAATGTTGGTGGTTGCGGAACAAAAGTCGAAAAAAACAAATGACCGCCGCAGGGGTCGAACCTGCAATCTCCTGATTACGGGTGTATCGTAGTCAGACGCGATGCCATTTCGCCAGGCAGCCGATACCGTAAGTGAGATAGGTCCATCTCATCAGTGCATTCCCTCATTTGCACCTCGATTCCGTTGCCGCAGTCGTCGTGACCCCTGCCTTCCACAGCATCGCGAAGCAGATGGAAAAAGCAGTGTCATTCGTACTACCATCGTGGCATCGCCGATTGAACAGGTCGGCTTGTTAAGACCGAGATCATCTATTCATCCTGGGTGATCACTCCTCCAAGTTGCATTGTTTATCTATTCCGATAGCCGTGTTTTATATACTGGATCGACGAGCACCAATATACCTGTCTTCTGACGGACTCGGTGCTGCTGTCACAGCAAAGCGAATAGGAGACAACACGGACGCGGGGACACGAGCAGAGTCGTGCCTCGCGATGGCAATACGAACGAGAACCATGTAGAATGCGATAGATATTATGGGCGTCAGCTAGGGGTTGCGTCAGAGATCGTGGCGTGGTCGGAATTTGAAGAATAGGAACGGAATGACGAACCATGTCCAGCACGATGAACTGCCCTGTGTTCTGGTAAGCGTAGCACAGGAGGAGAGCAAAGAGAGTGAGTGTGTATAAGACCACAGCGTCTATAAGAACGCGGAGAAGTAGCATGGCATCAACCCCAGACCGAGAAAGCACCCGTACCACCCCCGGTTCATCCCGATTAGTCGTCCAGATACGATAGACTAGTAGACCTGTTTAGACCATGTAAAGTCAGACAACTGGGGTGATGAACAAATATAATAAGCTCACCAGAACTGAGTGAATTCGTTGTCATTGTCAGCACATAGAATAGAACGCCCCAAATATTTTCTAGGTTTGTTGCATGGGACGTATGGTAAAGTAGCCCCACAGAGGTTGCTGATAACGCTAAGTTGGGGTGACATCGATATGTTATCAACGCACCAGAAGCAGCGCACCACAGCACCGCAGGCAGAATAACAACCCTAAAGTGTTGCCAAACGACGTAACAACGATATATCTGTTCCAAGCACCATGAGCCCGGGGGAACTGGAAGTCACAAGAACCCACCACAACTCCATCACCAAGCAGCGTTTGTAGAACGTAGACGACGTTCTTGATGATGAACGTTCGTTGTGTTGCGTCAGTAAAGAAACCTGCTGGACTCCTTGGAAAGAAGTTGGCTTTGATGGCAAACCCAAGTACGAGTCGGTAGATATCGACTACCACGTGCTTGATAGTAACATGACGTCAATCTCGGGAATCAAGCACAAACGAAGACCTACGATTGTGCTGAGTATCATCAACATTAAGGCGACCAGCGCCATTGACCAGTTAATTTTTTCATCCTTGGGACGCCCGTGGGTTAGTGCCCACACTGTCCCGCCGAACATTACCAATGAAACACCTATCGCGCAAGGACGATCGTTATCAGCCTCAAGTGGAGAAACGTCCAGTGATCAGAGTTACCATAAAGGATACACTCTATCGAAGTGGCGAGTAGGGTAGTAATGTCAAGTCCGATCCACGGAGGGGACATTATTATGGAGGGACGCATTGTCTATGTTTTCTATGGCCCGAGGAGGAGATGAATTGGATGAGCTTCCATCATCCGTGCGGATTTGCGACGTTATAAATGGGAACACAGAATGCGGGCGCAGTACAAGGGAGTGCCACTGTTACTAGGCCTGACGGCGAGAGCTTGAATGAACCGGCTATGATATATCACCAGTGTTGTATGGTCACACCCGCCGCGAAGGTGTCATTGGATGATGATTAAGGTTGAGGTCGGTCACGGCCACTGCCGACCGTAAACCAGTGCGGTGCTTCGGAGGCCCGACACAGGCGACTGCTGCCGCGGCAACAGGAACTCATACTATTACTACGCACTGACTCAACATCTACTGCATCCGATTCACCCTCAAAGCCCAACTTGTGATGAGTCGAAGGAGGCCGCGCCGCATTGTTGAAGCTGACATTCGATTTTTCTCCCGGTCACCTGCATCCTCGTCGATTCCTCGAGCACCTTCAGAGTCCAGACCATTACTCTACAGTCTTAGACTGTTTGTCGAAACTACGACTTTGTCCAGAACCAAATTTGCACTGCGGGTTACCGAGCGCAGTCCTAATATGCCAAAGGACCGGTTGGGAGGTAGTGACGTTGAGCATACCGCTCAGCTCGAAAAAAAGATCCAGTTGCTCTAAAGGGTCTCAGCAATTTACCGGGGAGCCTCTTTGGTGATTCATTAATATTCATTCATCATCTGCACGGCTCTCTGATCATGTCGTCGTATAGCTAGCGGCATGAGCGACGCGTCAATGTCTCTTAACTTCGACGTCATCATGTTTCGCGTAAAGTCCTCACCGGCCTCACCTGCTTCCCCGTCACCGGAACCAACGGAGAACATTAAGCAGAGGACTCTGTTCGAGGTCCGTTTGAAATGGAGCCCACCGGCTCTCGGCACATGTGTCTTCTACCCCCACGAGACCGAGAGCGATCAAAACCCGATCATGTACCTTTGCGGGAATAAGGAAGAACGAGCGTGAACATATTCCTTGGGTGACGTCTTGCACACGTATGTTTGCCTAGCGTACGCCTGATTGCGATCTTCACAGCGTCGCTTGACGACCCATTCCGAGTCGACTACGTTGCTGACGGGCAACATGACGGAAATCACATCTCCCCCGCCTTCATCGAAAGAACCTATGGTATGTATCACAAACCGTTGCCAGAGACTGAGACACCTTGGGATACTGTCCACAGTCTCGCATCGCTCAGAGAAATCTTGCAGTGCCATCCACTGGGGCAATGAGGGACTAAATTGAAGATTAGATGCCATAACTCTATCACTATGACAACATGAGCTATGCCAACTCATTTTGGCCAGTGATATAATCGAAGATGATATTATCACCTCTCATCACACAGGGTGTGAGGCATTCGTCGACACTGCCGTTGTGACCACCTTCAAAATTGTTGTTTCACAGCTGGCTCAATGAGCGAACTCCTTGAAGACAGCACCACACCAGGAGCACTCCACATTAATGAAGAGTGATGATAAGTAGGTCTCGCCGAACGGGGTTCTAAAGGTAGTAATGCTGAGAGGCTCGACTTCCAGCCACTCCTTCCGGTGTTGCTTCGTCCAACCCCTGCAGTTTGAGAATCTCGTTTGCCCACAAATATACAACCAAACACATCTGAAGTGTACCATACAAAGTCGAGAATATGTAGCGTCACCAACGAGAAAGAAAAGAGAATGGGTAAGCATGAAAGACGGAAATCCGTCCGTAGGTATATCATAGGGGGTATACGGTTCCACGACCCACACGCACTCGCAGTCCAACAATTTTCACCGCTTCTCCCTGAGTTTCCACCACACCACATTGATCAAGATGACGCCAAAGCCGGCAATGAACGCAAACAACACTAGCACATCTCGATAGTAACTGCTAGGGTTAAAGCCAAAGAGCTAACGGCAGATGAGCAAACACGCAGCCAATGTAGAGTGAGACACGTACCATTTCCATGATCAAGGATGCAGAGATATCGATCGGGACGCCTTGTAGTTGATCTACGATCATGAGCCCTGAGCCCACCTCGTTTACGGAGAGCGCTTCGAGGGTGTACTAAGTAGATGGAGATGTGAGTAATGTGGACTCTTTGCATGAGACGGACCGTACCTTCAGAGGACACAACCATTGCGGCCATCGTAGCACTGGTGGAATGGATGTCAAGTGAACAAAGAATCCAGCATAAGTCATTTGGTACAACGCCGTCAGAGCCGAGACGAGGATTGCGATACCGCCGTTGCGGAAGACGGTTGCGAGCAGGAAGTTCTGTAATTCGACTGGTGAGACCCGCACGGGTGGCTACAAAAAGGATGCGCACCCAAAGCGTCATGACAAGCGTGTACAAGACTAGGATGAACAAGAATTTGAAAAAATGGGCTGCGTCATGGGCGAGCCCAGCCATCCAATAGGTCCTGAGAAAGTAATGTTTCAGTACTGAGTTGAAGTTCGTCAGGGCAAAGAAACAGACATCGTGGACACAATGATTGTCGGAAGAATGCGGATTGGGATGACATCAAAGACGAAACGCGACAAAAGCCAAGCAGTTGGACTGGGCAAACAGACATCAGCTTCTGTCAATGAAAGGAGTAACAAAGAGACAAACCTGTAATAAGAGTTGGATCGCTCGCGAACAAAGAGCGGTCGTATTTCGATAATGTTGTACAAGGCACTCAGAGCTGAGAAAGCGATGAGTGAACCCTACAAGCCTAGGTCAGAACATTGTCATGGGTCAAGACGAGTACAAATGACAAACCAGGAAGAACAAACATCCTACACGAGACTGGAAGCCAGCGATAGTAAATCCAGTGTGGAAGTAAAGTCCACCTAGTACAACGATGTCAGGACAGGTAGCGCAGGACATTCTCAGTCAACGCACCGCAGAAAGCCCCTAAAATGGCAGAGATAATTAGATGGGTAAAGAACAACGACTTGTCCCTAAGTGATTCCCTCTATAAGCCACATAGGTATGAAGGAAAGTTACTACGAACCGATACAATAGTTTCCATTCACGCCCGCATAGTACTTGGAACTGGGTAAGGAAGGTTGCCTCGTAGTCTCCCGTAATGCTTCGGGTGCGAGTAACCAAAGCCTCCACATCAGACCCGTTGGCTTTTTCACCAGAGCTGCGGTTTATCGTCGTAAGTTCATCAGGATTACTTTTTGCGGCAGTCGAGGTCGAAATCGAGCAGGCCTGGGTAGCGCTTGCAATTTCAAGAAGATAGTCCGCGACATTGTAGCCTTCTTCGTAAGGAGGGACTTCCGATTCACCTACTCTCGCGATGTCCGTATCACGAGCACTTCCAAAGTGCCTTGCAGGAGCCAAACCTCCCGGCCCAGAATAGAGGGCTCGTCCACGTGATAGGAGCAGAACGGAGTCAAACGAGTGGTAGAGACGCGAGCTAGAAAACCCATGTCAGACTGGAGATGGAGTACTGAAGACTGCCTACCTTGGCTGATGCACACTACAAATAACTGCGACACCCTTGCTGTTTCCTTCCACGGATCCGAACAGTCCTCCACCTCCCCGTGCGACCTCCTTCAGAACATCGACGACGCGGCGCGCACTGACTGAGTCCAGTCCACTGGTGGGTTCGTCGCACACCAATACATCCGGACATCCGACCAGTTCGAGACCAATACTGACTCTCCGCGCTTCGCCTCCACTGATCCCACGACCCGTTCCATCTGTTGCGCCAATCCTCGTCTCTGAAGCATCTTCCAAACCAAGTTTCGAAATGACGGCTGACACCAATGCTGCCTTCCTCTCAGACGACAAGGACTCGGGTAACCGCAGAGACGCCGCAAAAGTGAGTGCTTCCCGTACGGTTAGGATGGCAGGTAGGATGTCTGTTTGAGGAACGAACGCCACTCGAGGTCGCCGTCCATCCGCTAACGAAGGGAACGTAATCGAACCAGTGAATAACCCTGTTTTTGCTTTACCCGCGATCAGTTCCACCAGCGTCGTCTTTCCGGCCCCACTGGGTCCAAGAATAGCCATGAGCTCTCCGGCGGCGACATGACCGTTGACGGAGTCCAGGATAGTTTTATCGCGGCCGGAGGATCGGACCAAGTAAGAGACATTTGTCCACCGAACGTCGACTCCGCCGTTTTGACCGCCGTCGAATGGTCGTTTCCGGGCAGCTCTCTGGAGAATCCATCCCCATGTTAGGCCCGCAAGCCCGATCCCAACCAGGCCACCCACAATAGCCAGACCGGCGATGACCCCTGGGCTAAGTGGACTGGAACCGGTGGTCTGGCCGGATGTCGACGTGCCATTGGACGTGTCGATGACAGCCTGAGTGACACATTCTCCATAGACACAGTTTGCAAGGGGAAGCCCGCTTGATCCGAATAAGCCATTCAGGACCTCCTGCTGGAACTGACACGTGTCTGTGTTATCGCAAACGATCGTGAGAGGGCCGGAGAGAGAATCGATCGTGGTTGTCAAGTTCGACGCGACAATGCCTCCACAGAACGACGTGTTCGGGATACATTGGCACTGCAAAGTATTACAAGTCCAAGTATCCGCCGTGTTAGTGGTCGTCTGAGTGCAAGACGATGCAGCGCAGAAGAATTGTTCGACGCCGGCGTAGAAGAGCTGTGCGTATGCCTCTGGAGATTTGTTGGGGGATAGGAGGGTGCCTGAAGCATTTTGCAATGGAGATAGGGAAGCGTTGAGGGTCCGATGAATGTTGAGCGTGGATTGCAAAGGGAAGAGGGCTTGTAGGGTCGGGTTCTAGAAGGGCGTAGGTCAACTTGACTCTCAAGGAGCGTAGCGTACGTACGTTAACTTGGCAACTGAGCTCGCCCGCCGCGTATACCATAGGGGAGGTATTGCACACCATAGTATCGTTAAGACCTGACTGCTGGGCTGTCGCGGCGGCGGTAGAATTACCATTGACAGCAGCATATGCTGACTGACATGCAGACGCAGTTGTGCAGACGTTACAACCTAGCCCAGTCCATCCACTGGAGCACGAACAGTCCGCGGAGGTCAAGTTGGGGAAACCACCCGACGCGGCGGAGGCTGGCGTAAGAGAGCGAGAGGAGCCATCAAATATTGTCCCGCCGCATGCCGGCTGCGAGCAATTCGACCCGCCAAATCCTACGGGGCAAAGGCAACCAGATCCGCTAGATGTGCCATAATTGGTGCAGGACTGCGCGGTGGCAGTGGTAATGGACAGAATGAATGAAGCGAAACTGAGCGCACGCAAAAAGCTGGTTGCTTGCGGCATTGGTGATGCCCCAAGAGGGTGAGGGAGGCGATGGACGTGGGCGAGTCGAGAGCGCCGTCGAATGAAATTTATAGTAGTTCGGGACAAGTTCGGGACCTTTCAAACGTGTTGTGGGTCTGATTAAGGGCAGCAATATGTATTAGGTCACGTGAATATGAATATGTCACAACATCGGACTGTTTCAACGCTCACTCCCATCTAGCTTCGCGTTTTGTCATGTTCTCAGGTGTGAGTAGCTATATTTCATTCCAAACTGGCCGATGTCAATATCTTTTTAGATTGCCTCTTGGTGGTCTTCCTCTGATTCCACTCCAGCCAGGACGTCGGAGAAATACGATCCGACGAACCCCAAGATGAACCCTTTGAACCCCAAGGGTCTCAAGCCGTATGCACTCAACTGCCTGGTTTGAGGTATTCTATATTGACTATATTTGTTAGATGCTGCGCTTGTCCAGAAACTAAGTCAGCTCGCGATTCATGTTTTCTGCAGCATGGGACCGATGACGGCAAATGCGTAGAACTGATCAAGAAGCACGTCGAGTGCATGCGTGGACTTGGCTTTGAAATTTAAGCTGATGTCTACGCACATGGCTGAGCCAAAACCACTAGGCATGGTACATCTGGTTAAATTCTGTTGAAATACTAACCCCGCACTCGTAGCACATCTTCACCCCTCTGACTGTCACCACTATTACAATACACTGAATCTATAGACTCATCCCATCTCACAAAATACTCAGGTTCCCGTAAAGATCCGGTGATGAAGATAGAGCTTGCTTCACTTCAGTGATCACCACGGGTCACTCCTTTCTGTTTTGCTGCTGGGGAGACGCCATGCTCCGGAGTTACACGGGTACCCGTAGTGTTCAAACAAACGGCAACGTCCGCCGCCGATGGTAGATACGTGTGATACGAAGGGCCTGCATCATTTTGCACAGAGGCGATCCGGAAAAGTATGCCTGTTCCGATGCTCCTTTTCAGCAGCGTTTCGATGGTGGGTCCCGGCGCAGTTCAGTAGTGAAAGTTTTATAACTGCCTAAGTACTAATACACCTGATTACTTGAAGCAAGTATCGTTGCAAATGTGGGTGGAAGAGGGTGGAGGCAAGTTAGGTGTGAGTTGCCATTTTTGTTTATTTAGGATCTATTTCTGGTCGTACTTGGGTTTTACACTACGGACTACGACATCCCCCCTCGCCCACGAAACGCCGCTGGGAAGGAACATGGCCCAGCTCTCCACGTCTGTTGTAGTCAACTTGTGTATATGTTGGCAAGTTTGTGCAGGAATGGCTCAGGTAGGTGTGTTTCTGCAGTAAGCTCGAGAATTCATGCGTTTTCTTTATACTTCAAAGAAGCCTCCTACTGGGATAGGCCGTAAAATGTCCTGCTTGGCGAGACGTGATGATTGACCTCAACAGGATATATGCGGTACGTCTTTTGCGACGCTTTGCATTCGGCCATGGTATGTTGTCCAGTGTCGAGGAGAGCACTTTAAAGCGGCTCCGAGTCCGAACTGTGCCGCGATCCGACTGAGAACGGTCGTCGGCGAGACGGCTCCACACTTCGTGTCAAGCCGGGTGTGAGATTTATGTAAGAAGAACCCAGCAGTACTATAGTGCCAGTGGATCATCAGCTCTCTGGCACACTCTACCCTCCATGAAGCTTTTTATCGTTGCCGCCGCGCTTGTTACTCCTGTGTTCCCACAGTACACTGTGTGGTATGACACCTTCTACGACGGGACGACGACCTCCCTCAGCAGCGTTGCCTGCTCGACTGGCGAATATGGCCTAATCCCCTATGGGTATAATACCTTCGGTGATCTGCCTTCCTACCCTTTCATTGGAGGGGCACCTCAGATAGAGTCGTGGGACTCGCTTAACTGTGGCACCTGTTGGGAGCTCACATACACCGACCGCTATGGCGATTCCACATCTGCCAACTTCACGGCCATCAACAGCAGTGATCCGGGTTGCTTCACTCTCTCGTTCGCTGACACAGATATCCTCACAAACGGTAACGGTGAGAGGCTTGATGGTGCCTCGATCACTGCGGTCCAGGTGCCAGCGACCTGGTGCGGCATGTGAAAGAAGTAAGGCATCCTATTTACTCTGTACTTGGCGAGATGGTCACTGCAGTCGAGCAATTTTAGAGCTTGCTGAATTCCACACCGATACCGCCTTGAACTCTTTCGTCTCTTTCTTGCATGTTAATGATACACACTCTTGGGGGGGATTAGTCGCTTTTTCGGGGACCTGGACAGGACGTTGGGTCGAAGAACGCAAGCAGTCCCCGCCGCGTCAGGCACACCAACCCATGTGCAATACTGTGATCCGAAGGCTGAGGATACGAGCGCAGTCTGAGCCGACGAGCGGATTAGTCTAGCACGCTACTGTACAAAAAGCATATAACCACGTCTAACTTGAAGGTTGCGTTACATCTCCTATTCCAACATTCCATCTTCGTTGCGCCGTTCACGACAGGTTCATCGCCATATCCCAAAATTGCTTCTCGAGACGGATACACCTCTCCCAAACGGCCAACCACTCTGCATACCGAACGGGTGAGGGTGGATCTGCAGCTGCCCGAGCTTCGATCGTTTCTTCACAAGCGCGTCAGGATCGCACCAGAGGCGCAGAGGAAAGAGCAAAACGGAAACGAAAAGAAGCGCTTACCAAGACCAGTGGAGACCGCGTTCTGAAACGCCTCGCCCGAATAATCCTCCATCCACTTGCGGTACGGATTACCTTGCCACCTGACCCACGAATTCGGCTTCGCGGCCTCCTTTTCGAGCCAGAGACCGACTTCGCCGTACCCGAGGAGGCACGCAGCGAGGGTCATCAAGAGTTTCGTTGTATCCCCTGGAGCGGAGCGTCAAGCGACCGTGAGACTTTTGAGTGCATGCACGCACCTTGTAAACCCACGTCGAGGAGATAGGCGCCATATGCCATCGTGGCCGGCGATTCGGGCGTCGCTTCGAGTTCTTCCAACGTGACACCAAATTCAGCGCAATAGGAGGCATGCATACTGGTCTCGGCCGCGATATTGAGCATTACCTTGACAGCAGATGAGATGGGTGCGAAATCGTGGGACTTTGTTGCTAATAACCTAGACGTTCATAGAGACTGCATTCTCTGAGGAGTGGGGAAAGTAGAGAAAAAGACCTACGCGTATGCTCTTGAATAATACTTCAGATAATGATAATCCTGCCTTGGCTAGGGTAAAGATCGAGCCATAAACGCACGTCGCAGGAAAACATGCGTACTTTATAAAGTGGATAAACGACGCTCTATCCAGAGTTCCTTTGCCTAGTTGAACCACGAAATCGTGTTGAACATATGCTTTCCAGAGGTCCGCTGTGTTCTGAATGAACTTGTGTGTCAATGGGTATGGATGACCCAGCGTCCGCCTGCGGAAAACGTTTCAGCGAACATGTACCCCGAGAGAACGGCGTGCTTACGGTTGAACGACGAGCTTTGATATCGAGTGGAGGTGGTTTAATGGTCCATATCCTTTTCCGATAGGCGGTGCGGTTTCGATGCCGAGATGTGTGTACGACGTTGCTTGCGCGGTTACTTCCTCGACTGCAGAAGCATGAGTAATGAGGTCCCTCGGACATCCTTGGAAAATCGTTCACCTGAAACACCATTTCCGAGGGCACACGCGAGCGCCGCACTGAGTGTACACCCTGTTCCGTGCGTACTCTTCGATTCCAAGCAGGGTCGAGGGTATAGCGTGATCGTCCTGACGCTACGTTGACAAAGTACGTCTACGACGAGTGCAGTGGCCCTCTCTGTCTTGAAACTTTTGTAAAGGATCTCTGTATTTTCTCCCGGAAGGAACGCAGGTCTGACGTCCAACGTGGTACCCTCGGGGACTTGAACATTACGGAGGTCGTCCTCCGAAATACGTACATGCCCGCCTTTGAGCAGAACAGCGTTAGATCCAAGTTTCAGCAGATTCTGTGCTGCCACGAGCATATCCTCAAGTGAAGCGATACGACACGGGAGTCCGCTTTCTTTGAGCAGCAGCTCGGCTTCCGCCTGGTTCGGTGTAATGACGTGAGACAGAGGAAACAACTCTTCAATGATGGTCTTGACTGCGTCCGTCTGTAATAAGATATGTCCCGAGGTCGAGACACAGACGGGATCACAGACGAGTGGAATACGTCCGTGGGTGTCAAAGTATGTTTTGAGTGTCGAAGTCACCGCATTGATGTTGTCTGCCGTGAATAGCATCCCAGTTTTCATGGCGCGTACGTCGATGTCGTCCAGGACGGACTTCATCTAAGCGGACGTATCTGAAAGATGAACTCGGGTGGGGAATAAAGACACGAGCCTGTTGAACGACGAAATCTGGTGGCGCGCAACATACCGCCTGGACGCCAGTAGTGTTCTGGGCTGTCATGGCCGTGACGACGCTAGTGCCATAGCACCCATGGGCTGCGAACGTCCTGAGATCGGCCTTTATCGGCCGTGGTCAGCAGGGAGTTTTAAGGACATGTTACATGTTTGATCATGCACCTGGATGCCTGCGCCTCCACTGGAATCCGTTCCAGCTATGGTCAATATGGGCGTGACTTTGGTGGACATCGTTCATGAGCGGAATCAAACAGTGACTTCCGAGTTGATCAATTGTTTGTTTCTAAAGCTCTTGCCAAACAACTCAAAACAAGCAATCCTAAACCTGATCCAGCGACCAGTCACTTGGCAGCAAATCCTTTGCAATAAAAAGTCTAAACTGACACACGTCGTTTCCAGAGGCATCAATTTCGCATGCCACTTCCAAAACAAATAGGATACACTGTATCCAGTGGGTGCCATCTTGTTCGAGCACACTGTCAACGTCGGCCCGGGGACGTCGAGGTGGGACGTCATCCAGGACGATGATTCAAGGACCGGGTGATCCCTATTCGGTGCGCAATCACTTTTTTCTGTACCTGGACTGAGATGATCACGGAGCGAGCCTTCATAAAAAATGTTCTAGAGTCTTGATATTGATAACTGCGATGGAAGAGCTCAGACACGGTTTTTTACACACATGGAAAGCCGGTGCTGATTATCATCGCATTTACTTCCCTCAGTGGCTAGTTTTCGACAGGCTCCCTAGTCATGTGAGATATTCTACGCAATGCTACCTCGATGACAATCCAATGGACCTGGAGCTGGCAGTACAACACGGGAATGTGACCCCGTTGCCAAGGTCATGTAATTGATAGGTGCGAGTGAACGAGCCTCAGACAATGGGCGGTCACATCCCCAACAGAACTGGTACTGGTAACTTGATTCCTAGACACTTGTTCTTCCCAGTCGTCGACTCTGAGCCCATTAGCGTATTAGTTGTGACCGTGATGTCAAGCTGTCTCTTCTACCCCATCATTATTCGTGTTGGCATCAGAATTCAAGGTTGGACACCCAGCAATGGGCACATTGTCTGCCCGCTATCCTGCTCCCCAACGATGACACATATCAACTACTCTACTACTAGTAGAGCATGGCACTTTGGCTCGATGCACAGGAGGCGCTGAGCAGAGAGTAAGATATTGTACTGCTTGTAACAGGTTTGAGGACTGACTAGTAGTACAGAAGGCACTATGAGTATGAAAATGGGGCAAAAAAACATGTTCAAGTGACTCAGAGATGGTTCAAGAAGGGGATTGGATGGCTAGGAGGAAGCAGATCAAATGTGCCAGTAGCACAACTGCAACTTGAAGTGTGATCTTAACACTCTTCAACATCAGATTCTGAAAAGCAGTTCTCCCCTACAGGAACTTGAAGTGTACCACAGCATGTTGGTATATGCTCACTAGTTTGCTTTTGCCCATTGTTGTGAAGCTGAGCTCCATGGAATGTTCTTATAAACTTGAAGTTCTTCCTTGGAAAAATTGCACCAACCTCAGTGCCTCCCACCAAGTTATCTGAGATCTCTGCTACCAAGCCTATAATATGCCAACTGCAAACTTGAAGACTCATTCAACATCAAAAGTGCTCCTTTTCACCTCAAAGAGCCTGAGGACATGCAAAACCACCATAGCTTGTGCATATCTTAAAAATGTCCTTCTGGAGTATGAGTGGAATGGTCTCATTCTTTCAAATGTCCTTTACATAAATAAACTCTAGACCTTCAGAAAATATTGTAAAAAGTAAGGTAACTGGCCAAAGTTAGGGAGTGCTGCAAGAAGTCATTGCCAACAAAGAACTAGTGCCAACAAGAGGTCCAGGGCTCTCCAAACAGAGACATATTAACATCAGCTTGGCAAATTCTATTTGAAGATATGATTAAAGAATGGATAGGAGGATAGGAATGAATAAAGTTCCAAGAAGCCATCCAACCCAATAAAGCACCATTAGAAGACAAAATCCAATGATTATTGAAGGATAAAGCATGAAAAACAATAAGGTTCTGAGTCCTCCACACTTTAACAGAACAATCAGAGGATGCAGTGACAACATGGTTGCCATCAGGTGAATAGGCAACAGACCTGACTGAATCTGTGTGCCCCTGGAATGGACCTACCACACACTGACCAGTGCTTGGATTCCAAACCCTAATGGTCTTGTCCTCTGAGCCAGAGACAATGTGGTTGCCATCAGGTGAATAGGCAACAGACCAGACTGAAGATGTGTGCCCTTGGAATGGACCTGCCACACACTGACCAGTGCTTGCATTCCAAACTCTAATGGTCTTGTCCCAAGAGCCAGAGACAATATGACTGCCATCAGGTGAATAGGCAACAGACCTGACTGAAGATGTGTGCCCCTGGAATGAACCTGCCACACACTGACCAGTGCTTGCATTCCAAACCCTAATAGTGTTGTCCCCAGAGCCAGAGACAATGTGGCTGCCATCAGGTGAATAGGCAACAGACCAGACTGAAGATGTGTGTCCCTGGAATGGACCTGCCACACACTGACCAGTACTTGCATTCCAAACCCCAATGGTCTTGTCCCTTGAGCCAGAGACAATGTGGATACCATCAGGTGAATAGGCAACAGACCAGACTGAATCTGTGTGCCCCTGGAATGGACCTGCCACACACTGACCAGTGCTTGCATTCCAAACCCTAATGCTCTTGTCCAAAGAGCCAGAGACAATGTGGCTGCCATCAGGTGAATAGGCAACAGACCTGACTGAATCTGTGTGCCCCTGGAATGGACCTGCCATACACTGACCAGTGCTTGCATTCCAAACCCTAATGGTCTTGTCCCAAGAGCCAGAGACAATATGACTGCCATCAGGTGAATAGGCAACAGACAAGACTGAATCTGCATGCCCCTGGAATAGACCTGCCACACACTGACCAGTGCTTGCATTCCAGACCCTAATGGTGTTGTCCTCAGAGCCAGAGACAATGTGGCTGCCATCAGGTGAATAGGCAACAGACAAGACTGAGGATGTGTACCCCTGGAATGGACCTGCCACACACTGACCAGTGCTTGCATTCCAAACCCTAATGGTGTTCTTCCTTGAGCCAGAGACAATGTGGCTGCCATCAGGTGAATAGGCAACAGACTCAGCTGAATCTGTGTGCCCCTGGAATGGACCTGTTACACACTGACCAGTACTTGCATTCCAAACCCTAATGGTCTTGTCCTCTGAGCCAGAGACAATGTGGCTGCCATCAGGTGAATAGGCAACAGAGTTGACTGAATCTGTGTGCCCCTGGAATGGACTTGCCACACACTGACCAGTGCTTGCACTCCAAACCCTGATGGTCTTGTCCCAAGAGCCAGAGACAATGTGGCTTCCATCAGGTGAATAGGCAACAGACCAGACTGAAGATGTGTGCCCCTGGAATGGACCTGCCACACACTGACCAGTGCTTGCATTCCAAACCCTAATGGTCTTGTCCCAAGAGCCAGAGACAATGTGGCTGCCATCAGGTGAATAGGCAACAGACAAGACTGCATGTGTATGCCCCTGGAATGGGCCTGCCACACACTGACCAGTGCTTGCATCCCAAACCCTAATGGTGTCATCTGAAGAGCCAGAGACAATGTAGCTGCCATCAGGTGAATAGGCAACAGAGTTGACCAAAAATGTGTGCCCCTGAAATGGACCTGCCACACACTGACCAGTGCTTGCATTCCAAACTCTAATGGTCTTGTCCTCTGAGCCAGAGGCAATGTGGCTGCCATCAGGTGAATAGGCAACAGACAAGACTGATGATGTGTGCCCATACAAGGTATGAACATCTACTGGCCAAGTGGTGGGATGTCCTGAGGTGAAGGAGACATGCTCTTGCAAATGCTCAACCCAAAGATTACATATTGGGGAGCTGGTAGGTGTCTGGGGCATGGCTGACAGATAAAGATGGGGGGTGGATTCTCTCAAGACAGGAGCAAACACTTGGATGAATTGGAATGCCTCTGAGGCTAGAGTGACAGTCTCTTGGTCCTAGTAACACCTTGATCAATGCCCATCACTTGCCACTATCAGTAATCTTACCTTGGTCCATTTGCTTAGAGTAGTGCAGGTCTCCAGGGCAGATAGGATAGTTGACAGGGGAGAGGCATGGGAGAGAAGGCTGATGGCTTCAAGCCAGTAGGGGAACATATCCTTAAAGAAGAGGGTCACATCATTCGACAATTCTGCAGTACAGTCGACATATTGCAGATGGTCCATCCAGTAGCGACAAGTATGCAAGGTGAGAAGGAATGGCTGTGTTCACCCGAGTTGGCAAATCGGGGATGTCCACATTTCGGATTCGAGAGTCCTTGAGATCACAGATGTTGAATCGGAGCATGGTTCGCATGCAAGCAAGCAATGCCCGTCCAAGACGGAGAGAGTGCTGAGATTGAATGTCGACATGGAAGATTGAGCTGCGATCCTTGTCGAGTAAAAAGTCGCGGAATGAGGTATGGAGTGGACGGATCAGCTTCTCGTCGTCAAGTACCCCGTCAAGCAATGATGCCAGGGGTTTGATGATATCTTGAACATTCAACTGTGGGATGGAGAGTGCAGAGAGGGACTTTATCGATAAGGGTTCACGGAGGGCGAGTACAACGGCCATCACGTCTCTAAAGCGACGCCGAGTACCATCCAAGGTAAATTGTCGCTTGAGTATGCTCTGGTAGAGCTCATCTAGCGGGTGGATACCTTCACTGTTGTCCACTTGTGCTAGGATCTCGAACCGCTCGCGCAAGTTCAGCCCCGGGGTATCAACTCCTCTGATGAAGTTGCAAGCAGTGAAAGCCCACTGAAAGAGCTTCTGGGAATGATGAACGAGTAGTCTACACCATTTCTGGCCTGGCCAGAAGGATTCGAGTGAAATATGTTGATTACGAAGCGAGTGACGGATAAATGTCTCAATATCTCCGTCGACGACATCCTCAGGGATCTCGCTCATCTGCTTGTGGAGGACGGTCTGAGGGCAAGCCGGGAGTTCAGTGAGGATGTCAGTTTCAGGGCGAGCAGTGATGAGGAAACGAAGATGGCTCGGAAGGGTATTCTTGGCAATTTTCTCAGAAAGGGCACGTAGAATGTGTTGACGACTCGTTGGGTCACCACTCTCGTCGAGGGCGTCAATGACGATGACCAACGGCCCGATGGCGTGAAGGTCCTGGCAAGGTTTGATGATGAGCCTCTCGAGTTGCTCCATTGGCGATTGCGACATGCAAAGCGCTTGATCATCTTTCAAGACCTGGCTGAGGGCGGCCTTGTACTGCGGATCGCGATAAGAGAGGTCGCGTGCGACGGTAGTGAACAGATTGGTCGGGTTGCGATGCGCGACGTCAGTCCTGGAGAAGCAATAGGACGAGCCCAGCCGCTTTTGTCCGTCATACAGTCGAGCAATAGAGTGAGCCACCGCAGACTTTCCCGATCCAGCGACGCCAGTTAGAAGGCACACACGTGGGGCATCCTCGTCTGGATTGTTCAACATGTCGCAAATTTCTTTGAGGAACGCCTCGCGAGTCCCTGGCAGACATCCCTTCTCCCACTGAAACCTAGCGCCTTCTGCATAAGGCAATCTGTCCAGGTCGATTGTTTCCGCTACATTCCACGTCCGTGAACACCTGACCAACAGTCTCAAGATGACGAGCCCACCAATACGTTCTACAACATTCATCATACGAACGACAGTTATCGCCGTACGCACTGCAACTCCCTCTAAGAGCGCCGTTTTGAGGTCCCGGAAACTGCTCTCGTAAGCAGCAATCGTTTGATCGATGTCAGCTATCGCGTATTTCGCCGTCCGAGTTACTAGAGTTCGATGTTAGTGCTCGTTATCGCTGAAAAGCCAGCCACCACTGACAGAAGGTATCCTTGGCATATTGGGCAATGAAGTACCCGCACTCCGTCACCTGCTGCAGGAGTTGCATCACAGTCTCAGCGTGCTTGTCGATTTCCTTCATGAATTTGATGTCATCAACGAATGAAAAGGCGTTGCTCATCGTGGCTGATAAGCGAACGATCCGGTCGTCGCGGTTCTTCTGGTTTATGAGTACCTGTATCGGCCAACATGAGGAGACGAGCAGAGGTACAAATACCAAACGACAGACTTTGTTTGCGGCTGATATAACAGACCATGCTAACGACGCATACGGGTGAATCTGTGCGGTATGCAGACTGCGTGAACGTTTAGAGACGGGGAACCAAATACCTCTGCGAGCGTGGTCACTACCTCGTTGAAGCGCTCCAACCTCTGCAGTAGAACGCCCCATGTAGTATCCATTGTGTGTACCTTTTGTCCCTTGGCCACGACATTTAACACTTGGGCACCAGTATCGACTGCCGAACCTATGAGACCGACGGCTACGGGAGTGGAGCTGAGTGGGTCGACTGCTCCAGTCGCCCTAGTGATGGCGTCGGCAGCTTGACGTTCCTCTGCGCTGCCTGGGCCATGTGGTTCGGCGGCGAATGCGAACTTGATGGTAATCCCCGAAAGATCGGACTCATCGGAGGTGTCCTTGCGAAGCGTATCTTCGAACACTGATGCCAGAGCGCGATTAGGGAACATTGCATTCAGATAGCCTTGAGAGAATCGTACCGCCATCCTTCAATCTTCCCAATACCCCACTGACTGTGTCAGTGATTCTTCCGAGTTCTTTGTCCTTTCCGACGCGGTGCTTCTGGTAAACCTTGACGAGCAACTGGGAACGATCGTCCCCATCGCTGAGAATATTTAGTACGGTGGAAGAAAGTAAAGAACGCGTACTTACAAATAGAAGACTTGATCCCAAGAGGTTTCATTCTTTGCTTCCTTTGCGGTGGTCGTGGACTGCGAGGCTTCTCCTACAGAAATTTCGACATAGAATTGTCTTGCCACTGGGAGCTTGCGGCGCGTTCGAGTGCGAAGTTTGATGTCTGAAATAAGTTATGTCGTATACAGGAATAAAAGTCCAGCAATGAAACCCTCACCTTTGATGATGATCGATGTCGCGCTAGAAGCAAGTTCAGCCCATTCCTGACGGGATTATGAAGGTAATGGAAATACGTACGTGATACTTTGAGTAGGATTGGCTGTACTCATGGTGTTAGAGGGAAATCTGGTGATGTACGCTGAGCAAGAGAAGAGCGGTGGTGGGGCCGAACAAGCCAGCACGCGGTAGCAGTGCGGCCCTGTTGGTGCCATGTGGCGAATATCACATGACGACCCCAGGACGGAAGACGTTGTCAATGGGACTTTGTCTTGTAGCATCTGGCAATCTCGTCGGCGGGCCTGTCAGTGTGTTGGACGGGCGAAGAATGGTTGCACGCCAGCGCACTTCCAAGTGATCCTGAAGCCGGGATACGCATCATCGAGCGTCTGAGTCATACACATACCAGCTGTTAGATGCATTGTCTGATCTGCCAGTACCAGCGCTTTCCGATCGTACTCCCAACTGATACGCAGTGCTCGACTCGGACCAGGGGAACAAATGCCCCACACAAGCTCATGACTGTCACTTTCGTGCTGATACCGACGCACGCAACGTCGGTGTCGAACAAGGCAACATCATGATCAAGGAGCGCGAAGACTGCCCTTCAAGTGCACGAGGTTGACCAAGCATCCGACGTACGTCCCACTTCAAGTTCTCTTCTCTGCTCCTTGCACGACGAATATCCACAGTGACCATCGCAATATTAGTGGTAGCAACTGTCTGTCCTCTCAAGGCTGCGCGATACAACTACTTGATTGAACACAGCGCATTCCTCAAGCCGCGAACGTTCGCCGAATGATGGCAATGGGACAGTGTTGGCCTTTGGGAATGCCTTGCAAGTGAGTGAGCTCGCAAGGTACGCTCTTCTCCGAGTCTATTTACGACTCTGTCCCTCGTGCACCGACCGAGTGCTCTACGCGGGCAGGTTTTCTGACTTTGACCTCTTCCCTCTACAAGACGTCGCCTTCGCGCATATTTGACCATCGACCCGATTTTTCTATCTTGGATGGTACATACGTGCCTCTGACTGCGTTCTGTTGTTTTCTCACCGTGTTAGGAATAAAATGTACCAATGCTCTACCGAGCGACGTACAAGGTCAGATGTACATACCAGCATGCCAAGTCACTCGGTATCTCGCTCATTACGATTTCTCCGACATGCATTGATTTCATTTTCTGTCGATGGCTGCTCGTACGAACGACCGCTACCGCGTGTATACACGGTACGGGCGGATGGACGTTTATTCCGATTGCCGGCTCTCCCTGGGGAGAGCTGCAGACGTTGCAGGCAAACCCATCCACGGCTCCGACGACTCCGAGGTGGGCCCGCCGCGGTTGATCTCATCCGCGTGTTGGAGGAAATCCAGATGTTCGAGAAGCGGTTGGAAGAAGCCAAGGTATGGGAAGCAACGGTGAAAGAGCTGGAAGAAGCGTTGCAAGTCCGGAGGGGGGCCGAATTGAGTGGTGTGCGGTGATAGCACACATAGTCGACATGCATGCGCTGCGATACTAATATACTTATTTCTGGGGGGATGTTTCTCTCAAGAGAGGAACACGTTAGATGATAGCAACGACAGAAATCTCGAATTACGACTTGACACAAAAGATGCTGGTGGTCAGGGATGGGTCCTTGAATGACCGGATCGCACACGTGGTCGGTTTCGTTTTTTGGACGGTCGAATTGGCCCATTTGAGCATCTCCTGGTCGGTGATCGGGCGTCCGAGTCCGAATCCGGAGAGACCCATGAGCGTCTTGGTGATGTTGAGCCTAAGCAAGGCTACACTTTCAACACAAAGACTGCGGCGAGGGAAGGGGAACACACCGCATCAGTGACCACACGAGACCGAGCACGAGCGTCCGTGTCCCATCGACGATGTCAACCCCTTGGATCCCCACCAAATGGATCCCGTTCTGCATCCCGAGCTCGACCTACTTGAACCAGGAGAGCGTACTCTGATTCGGCGTGATCCAGATGTCTTCCCGCCGTCCAAAGACTGCCGAGGCGTCCCCATTGGGCTTGGAGACGCGTCGCCTAACGAGTGAGCCAGGGAGGATCTGGTCGAACGGATGATCAAGCCGCCTTTGAGGTTCTCGAACAGGTTGAACACGCCTGGTTCCACGCCGAGCGAGTTAAGCAAGAGTGTCAAGACGCGGGCCTCGCGTTCGCGTTGGGCGTCGAAATCTTCGAGTGCGCCATAGTCTTTGGCTTCCTGTTCGTGGAGCGGGGCGAGACCGGGCCAGGTGTTGAAGAGGTTGGCGACGAAGGCGAGGTTGAGACGGGGGGTTCCGGCGACGAGGGATGAGGGGGTGAGGTACCTACTCTAGCCGATGCGCTGGTGGCGTTTTGGGCATTGGAGGAGATCTCTGGTTTGAAGAGGAGCACGGGAGCATTCGTCGGGTTTGAGTTGGTTGAGAAGGATAGTGTAGTTTTCGTCCTCGCACACGTCGCGGCTAAAGTTGTTTACTAAGCGAATCATCGTCAAGACGAGTAAAGTGGGATGCAGGAATAATATCACCTTCTCTTCCAGTCTCCAGCCTTCGGGTGGGACACAGGATTTGGTTGGGCGTCAAACAAAGATGATCGATTGTCTCGCCCTTCTCACAGAGCTGGTACAACTCGGGATGAAGTTTGAGGTCGACCTGGGCAAGGATACCTCTGTGGATGATCTGCGGATGATCTGCCAGATGAGTCCAAAGATGAGATGTTCTCTTCCCTCGGAGATATCTGAGGAGTTGATGTCGACGACGGAACAGCCGATACCCTTGGCGGAGGTGGTGATGTTGTTATTCTGTGATTTGGAAAGCGTTAATGCATTTACGGGCGGTAGGGATGTTGAGTACACGGGTGTCGATCATGTCTGGGACGGAGTTGCTGAGGTGTTTACAAAGCATCAATCAGTCACGACACTCGTCAAAGAGTTGCATCATGTCTGTAGGGATAGCATGTCGGGATCATTTTCGATGACCTGTCCAGAATGTGAGCAGGTGAATGAAGAGAGATAGAAAGCAGGTGCGTACGCCGTTGATGTGATTCGTAGACTCATTTCGCTCGTCCTCGTCGATGGTGTGGCCGACGTTGGCATTTGAGCCTTTGACGGTGACGTTTCCGGCCTGGCAGGCGATGCGGATACGGATGCTCTGGACTATGTTCTTAGCTTGACGTTGAGCTAGGATGGCAAGGATGAGAAGAGGGGCGGATATGAGATGATACCATGAACGTACCTCGACCCAGTCTTCGAGCTCGACCTTTCCGCTAGCGTCGACGGATACGCCCTTGAGAGTCTCGCGGGCCTGATGGTAATACTCGCCGCTGCTTTGCAGTGCTTGCAGTGCGTGTTGGTCGAGATCGCACTAGCAGGGTTGTCTGGTCATGGTGAGTGAGCGGTTCAAAAGAGCAATACGCACTTGAAGGGGTTGATGAGATTGAGCGAGCCATTTCAACTTTTGCACGCGGAGTTCCTTTCGGTCATGAACGATCTTTGCTGGTGCGAACCCGAATGGTGGAAACGCAAATTTCAAAATCGACGTTCATCGACGCGTCCAAAAGGGATCATCGTAGAGTGATTCAAACTCCGTCCGTCTCTTGAGCTTCATCTACAACATGCTCACCCCATGGACTACGAGGTCGACTTTGGCTTGCCTGGCGGAGACAATTTCTACGATGTCACCCAGATGTTCGCCGACGCTGCTGCAGGTAAAACACCCACACGACGGTCTCCATGTCCGCTCATTCACATTGGGGCCAAAAGATATACCTTCTGGGGGACTCGTCCTAGCAAAAGATTTTACCTTACAAGACGCCATGGCAGCCTTTGAAGTAGGTAGCTTGTTTCTTGGCCACGCGCGTCTGCTCAGGATTGAACAAAGATTGGTGAACCTCGGTTCGACGGCGGTCTGGCGTTGATGGACCAAATGCGACCCGTCTTTGATCCCCTCGAGTCCTTGCTCCCGGTGGAGGTGTGCTGGGTAATATATCCTATGCCTGGTATTCATGGCTTCTCGCGCCCCAGATGGAATGGCATACCGGCTACACGCCCTCACAAACCATATACTCGTCTTTGCACGTCCATGCACCGAGAGAAACTGACCCAGAGTTAATGCTAGCGGGGAAGTTGACCACTTGAGCTCATCACTCTCGTTCTCAGAACCTACGTGTATGGTTTGCTCAAATCGTGCGATCTCTCGTGGAGAGAGCTCAACAAGGGGAACGTGCATGATGTCCGTCTCATGACGTGCTTTTACACATTGCATCCTCATTGGTTTGTGCTGGTTTAACAGACCGAGGACTGGCAGTGCGAAAAGTGCGACGTGCCTTTGACGGAGGCCCTCCCCATGAGCTATATTCAAGCCAAGTTGGAACATGCTTGCGCCTGGTTGGACCGTTCTTTCAATGGTACTTTTCAGTAGTGTGAGGTTGGCCTCAGCTGATTCGTGTAGCGTCTTCGACATGGAAGGATGCACTCCGTGATCGGCTCGTTCTACGCAAGGTTTTAAACCTCTTGATTCATCATTTTCTGTTTCTCTGACGTCTTTTCAGATACCGTCGATCTCTTCGCGGCCCAATTATCAAAAGAATACCACCGCTTTCGCCCGCTCGTCGATACTGCGCGTGACCTGATACAAAAAATACGGCAAAACCCGCCTCCAAATCCTGGACCCGATTCTCCGGCCCTTCGCGCCTTCGATCCTACATTTACCCGCGTTCTTGTCTCGTTTATACCACTCCATGTCATCCGGTTGCCCGACCAGGACACCGTGTGGAATAAGCTGGTAGGGCTTCTAGACTCCCTCGATCAGCTCAGCACCTTGGCAGGCATATCAAATCTTACACACTGGAAGGTGATCACGAATGCATTGATCGAGGAGCCATTCAGCTGACCCACGTCGCAGGTCATGGGTCACATCCAAGTATGGTTTTCGAAACCAGATCGACGACTGCCGTATATCCGGTCCGCATGCCAGGTACTGACGCTTTCTAAACATGTTCCGTTTCTTTCGCTAAGCAACGCATTTCCAGTCGACCCTCTTTGATGACGGACTGGTGTTGAGCAGTTACACACAAAAACATATCGTGGATTGCTTTTTCACGGAAAACTGTGGGGTACCTTATGATTCGTTTGTTGATATGATCAGTCGTCGTTGGAAAGGTCCGCCAACGTCCCCGCTGGCGCATCTCGAGCGCTCGATTGTCGAGGTACGTGCGGAGCCCCACCTGCCTTGTTTTTTTATTATTATCTCAAACCTGTGTCTGAATAGCTCGAACTTGGCTACATCAAGGCGTTGTGGTACAACCCTGCGCGGCGGCGTAGATATTGTATGAAGTCGCTGTTCAACTGGCACATGCTGTGTGCGTTGTTGATCAATGTCCAAAATCACCTCGAGTCCTGGGTATGCACCATCGTTGGTACTCGCCTTGGTGTGTCTGACGGCATTCCAGCCAGCACCAGACCCGTTTCACCAGCCAAGTCGAATCTGCCCCTGCGGCGAGTAATCACGATCCTTGTCGCCTTGAAACCCAATCAACCCATCCCCCCAGCAAGCACGAAAAAAGTACATCACCCATACCTGCTGTACCGCCGAACAAGCGGCAGAAAATTAGGATGCCCGACAGATGGGTGCTCGATATCCTCGTATTCGTCTATAAACGCCCATTTATACCGCCGAATACAGTTGAGGCGCATGCGCTGCCATGACGACACAAGTTTCTTCAAAGAGACCTAGCGGTCGGTGGTGTCAAACCGGACGACAACCGCAGGCGAAGAACGAGGCTACGAACCGAAAAGACGGCCGCGGATGTCACTGCCCTTAACCTGTCGCAAACGCCGAAACGGTTCGATTGGAGCAGCTGTGAATTATCGTCTCATGTACTATTCCTCCAGTGGTCGATTCAATGCTCTCCTCGGGTAAAAGCCTCGCTTCAGCCACTCTTCCGATGGACTGATGCTCGTACTCGTACCGGGGGCGACTGACTCGACGCATAAAGTTCATCGTAACATGCAGCGGCCTGGAAGAGATCAAAGAAGAACGGGCCCATTCGAATCTTCCGATATCCTCCACACCATGAGTACTCGGCCATGTTACTCCCACATTCTGAGTTTAGAGGGAAACCATCCCATTCTGCCCTGTACTTGGCACGTGTCGATCTATCGTCGATCTGCTTTCGGATCTCGAGTGTTTCATCTGGGGTCGAGTATCATCTTTGCATGTTTGTGGGATAGTAGACTGTGTAACCTGTACATATATATTTCAGAACACCATTCCGTAGTTTGGGATGCCTTGACGAGACATCACCTTAGCTTAGCACGTGTAGTCCATTCAAAACTTTTATTGAACTGTACGGCCAAAGAAGAAACTCGCGGAGGAGGCCGCCGGTTCGCGCGTGCATTTCTCCCTAGAAGGAGTGGCAGGATATCGTCGGTACGTAACCCTCTATGATCAGACCATCAGCAGCGTTGCCTGCTGGAATGGAGAGCATCGCTTCCTTTGCCGTGGGTATAGCACCTTTGGCGACCTCCCTATCTACCCCGTTTATTGGAGAGGCACCTTAGACAGTCGTGGAGCGTGCGCAGCTGTGGTGCTTTGGAGGGATCGGATACACCGGCCCGGGGGCAAACGGAAATGCAAGGTTTCTCCATCCAGATTCCAGCGATCCACATCACTGATCAAGGAGGCTTCACTATCTCGTCGTAGGGCATTATCGTAGATGCCCGGGATGAAATGTCAGTGACAGTGTGCTCTATTGGAGGTATGCCATTGAATCGAAAACCTCAGCAAACAAAAAAAAAACTTACAGAATGAGAGGTGGCCATAAACCTACTGTGCATGTGCTTGACGCTGAAGATGGATGAGAGGGTTCTACATCCCACTTCTTCCCTGTGTCGGATCCATGAAGGAAGACGGAAATTTACATATCATGCGCGGAAACTGTGACGTCTCAATGTGGCTATTGCGGCCCGGGTATAATTCCATCCCGTGGTTTCATGAGAGCCCCACCTTGACCGCTACCCCGAAAATCCTGATGACGGGGGAGGTCGGAATGATATGGATTTAAATAAGCCTGTCCTGCAGGCTGTCATATGAACTGTTGACCCCATTCCAACTCTTCCACCCATGAAGCTCATTACCGTTGTTGCCATCACAATACTCAGTCTTGCTACTCCGGCGTCCCCTCAGCAAATCCCTGTGTGGTATGACACCCTGTACGACCAGGCGGATACCCCTCTCAGCAGCGTTGCCTGCTCGGGTGTCCTCATTAACGATAGTTATAACACCTTCGGCGACTTGCCTGGCTACCCCCTTATCGGTGGGGCACCTCAAATAGATTCCTGGGACTCTCCTTCCTGCGGCTCCTGTTGGCAATTCATATACAGCGGCCCAAACAACGAGATCAAGAGCTTCTTTTTCACAGCCATCAACACTGGTGGTCAGGGAGGCTACACCATCTCGCTTGAGGGGATGAATCTCCTTACCTATGGTGACGCTCTGACACTTGATGGGGTCTTGGTGGATGTGAGTTCGGAGACATCGTACTTGTGTGGCCTGTAGAACGGATTTAGAGGTAAACCATCTCATTTTACCCGCTTCTGGCTGTGGGTTGATAGTATTTGCGATAAGAGAGCAGGTTTACCGGCTCCGAGTTGACTCTCTGGAACCACTTCGTCTTATGGACACTACCTTTCGTGCATGTGGGCAGGATCGACTTTGGATAGAAGGAACTATGTCTTCTGTAGGAGCTCGGGATTCAGATGTTGAATGTTATTTATGGTTGATTTACTCGAGATGTGAGGATATTGCATGCATCTACTAGACAATACCAAGAACGTCAGCAAAATCGATCTACTTTCCCTCGAGCTGAATGTGAAGATATTCACATATGACACGTACAATCTGACATTCTCTTCGAAGTACCGCAGCCTGTGGAAACCAGTTAGAAGAAATCTCGCAACAATGCACGGTCTGGGACCACGGAATGCGTCACTCATTTGTTTTCTAGAAGTTCCACCACTTACGAGTTCGACGCATATTCACAGCTTTGGCACGTAGCAATACTTTGGGTGTAGTCATTCAGGTGGAGGCTTTGTTGAACCATATGCTCGAGGTATACATTGCCGGCGACCTCTGACCTTTCCGGTCGATTCAGATCATTCTCGCGCTCTTGCGGCAGTCATAGGCCGTGTCCCTTCATTCTGCTATTGACCTTCCAGTATATTACCAAACTAGCGTGCTGACGAAGGGTAGAGTTGCATGGGACTCGAAATTGTCGGTCTCGAAACCCGTCACCAGATTTAGAACGCCCCTGATTGAATGGTTAGTAATTCTTGATCAATCCAGGGTGGTCACGGGGCATATCAACCGCATTGCGGTATGGCGAAGAAGCCCCCGCCATGAGAATACGGGACGGTGTGACGAACCCGACGACGACGTTCGGGTCTATCGCTGTGCTAACCTGTGTTCGCCTAACTGTCTTTGCGCTAGATTAAACGGCTGCGTCAGCCCGGCAGTAGTCACCTGACCCTCTCCCCCGCCGAGCTAACCACGGGCGTTGGTTGCCGGGTGCGAGCCTTCCCAAAATGATAGGAGTTTCTGGGCACCGACAGCATGACCGCACCGAGCCTACAGCATATAAATGCACGTCCTGTAATCGGGTCAGCATTCCCTCAGCACGTACATCCAGTCCTCTGAGCTTCTCCTCCTATCCACTTCCTCATCTAACACCATGAAGTTCATATCTCTTGCTGCCGCTGCGCTGGCATTCGCTCTTCCCGCATTCGCGCAAGAGACTCTCTCGTACGACACAACGTACGACGATGCTTCCCTCTCCTTGGCGGATGTCGCTTGTTCCAACGGCGTCTACGGTCTCCTTAGCAAAGGCTACACCACCCTCGGTTCCCTCCCTAAATGGCCCAACGTCGGAGGGGTCTACACGGTCACCGGTTGGGACTCGCCTGAATGTGGCACGTGCTATGCAGTTACCTGGGAGAGCACGACGATCTATATCTTGGCGGTGGATACTGCCCCGGACGGCTTTAACGTCGCGGAGGAGGCAATGAACAGTTTGACGGGAGGGTTGGCAGTTGAACTTGGCAGAGTCGACGTCACGTCGACCCAAGTTGACGCATCTTACTGCGGACTGTAATTCCATCAACGGCAGACAGGTATGTGAGACCAAGTTCGTTCCCTGACGTGTCTAGGATGCTCATTGGTTAAACAGAATATGGACTTTCTTTGCATGATAATTCGGATTCTTGATAGGCACATTTTCAGGGACATTCTTTACTGCTACCCATAGAGCTTCATTTGGTTCATCGGGTAGACGGATACTATTCGCTCTGTACATCTTGTAACTCGTGGCAGTGAGATAAAGGACTCTGAAGAACATTTATATCACCTACTTGAAGGGTTTATATCCGATACAGCCACGACGACGTGAAGCAAGCGCTATAGCGCTCAACCGTAGACGACAACGCCATCAAGGGCTCTCTAGACAGCGTCCAGAGTCCCAGCATCGCAGGGAGCGCCGCTGCGCCCGCAATAAATTTGAGCGTTCGCGACGAAAGTCGAGCGGCCCCGAGCCATGTGGTACGGAGGATATTCACCCCCTCCACGGCATGGACTAATACGCTGGCCACGAGCCCCGTATACAACGCCCAACTACGCCATGGGAACCGACTCAAACCCGTTTTCACGAACTCGAAGTCCAATTCGGCCGGTCCGACAGCAAGGATGGGAGGCGATGCGTCGGTCGGGGCAAGCCGATGCGTGAAGACGTGGATAGGTAAGAAGATAAGAGCCGTATAGGCTGCGAGACTCAATGTGCTCGTCAGTTTGCGTGGGTGTTTAGACGCGGGTGCAAAGAGTCTCCGAGCAATGCCCGACGTGACGTGTATGGCGAACGGCGTCCAAAGGAAATACCTCTCTCCGAATGGTGTCTGGTAGTACTCCCTTCCCAAGAGCTATTGAGGTGTCATGGGACGATATGCCCGCTGGTCGTCAGCGTGCGCTGCAATCAAGACACTGTGATGAGCGCTTTTAAACATACCATGACATTGGAAGACATGCTTGACCCTCCTACGTTTGCAAGCAAGGGCGCGGACAGATGAACCAAAAGAAAGGTTGAAAGGAACGGTGCAGATGCATGAGCAAGCTTGACCAATATCGATGTTTTCTTCGACCCTTCGGCTGGATTCATGGCGTCTAAAGTAACTCCAAGTCGGCTAACGTTGAGGCTGCGGAAGACTTGGACCGGCAGTTGCCGGCTCAGAAACCATCACTGTCCACTGAGCAAGTACAATTCAATGCCAAGTTACCATCTCCTCCTAGCACGGACCACTAACTGTTACTAGAGTGAGTCTACCACAGTCAGCTCCTAAAGGTAATAGTAAGGCGTCGCTTTCCTTGACGACGTTACTGATCTATGTAGTTCGGGATTCTTGGGAAGACAGCTCCATACGAACCCGCGCACCACAGTGAAATTGATCCCACGCAAAATCGCGAGATGTGAATTGGTATTTACAAGAGTCAAAGTCAGACGTGGATCCAAAGGGCACTGCACCGGCGAGTACCGGGCTTTGTCTGCTTTACCAATCACGCGAACCTTCACAAGACCTCCTGTTTAGGTTTCTGCCTCAGCATTTACTGAGTACGGAATGCCCTGGCTTCTGAATTCGGTCAAAATGGCACTCCGGGTACAACACTTCTTCCAACAACTAGACGTGCCACACCATGGACGCGCTGCAAAGCATTCACCCAAGTGCAGCGGGCGCCTCGGAAGGGCACGATAAGGTCTCCCAAAGGTAGACATCTCACGCATTACATCCAACGATTAGACACACCGGCCCATGTAGCACGAGATCTTACCGCGCCCCCCAGTCCTGCCAAAATACTACCACCCAATAGTGACGACATGTTGGTAGTTGACTGGGACAGTCCAAACGACCCCAAAGTAAGCTTGATAACATGCCTGCGCACTTGCCTGTCCTCATGCCGTTCTACTTTTTAAGCTGGAGCCTCAAGGGAAAGTGGACTGACTGCCATCGTTCCAGGGTTTACTTTCATTTGTGCCGTGTCCTCTTCCATGATCGCCCCCGTTACCGATGAACTAGCCACCCAATTTGGGATGCGTAATAGTGTAGTCATTGTGCTTACCATGTCGATCTTCGTCCTCGCTGATGGTGAGTAGGCTTCATTCAGGCGTGTGGGCTCGTTTCTGACCTGGAATCGATAGTGATTGGTCCTCTATTCCTTAGCGAAATATATGGATAGTCCCGAGTGCTTCAACTGGCAAACCTGTGGTACTTCGGTGCGTAGCTGCGACGTCGATCATCGCCTCTGGACTCATTATCATCTAGTATGGAATCTCGTGTGCGGCTTTGCACAGAACGAATCACAATTGCTGGTGTTCTGCGTTCTTTCCGGACTAGATGGTAGTGCATCCCTCGCGGTACGCAAGGTGCTTCGACTGGGTCTGTAGGGTCGCAGAACGTTCATCATGGAGATGGGTGGTATGTCTACTACGTTCGAGATATTACTCGTTTCAATAATCTGTTGGAGTCTAGTTTTTGTCGACAAGCATAAGCATAAGGTAGGGCCCTGAGGAGATGGCGATGTTGGCTTTAGGTGACTTCCTGCTGGCTGTTACACCTGGACCGTCGTACATCCCGGTGCATAGCCCCAGGTAGCGATGGACCTCAGTCACAGAATCTGCTTCTGCTTTTGTGCTCGCTCATTCCAGTGCGCATTCCCTTACACCCTATAGGTATGGCATTATCATTATCTAGGACCAGAAGGGTGCCAGAGTCCATACTTATCTTCCTGGACTTGAATTGATGTTGTTGGTCACGGAACCTGTTACTCTAGCGTTGACACGATCACCCATCCTGACCACAGGGCATATAACTGACGTGGTGGTATGGGGGAGCAGACACCGTCATAAAAATGCGAGAACGGCGTGATAGCAGCGACGATGCTCCTGTCTATCGCCTAACCTGACACTTTTCTTTTTGGACTCGTTGTCCTTGTGCTGACACTCTACGGCTACACCAGGCCGACAAGTGAGCTGACCCTTTTGCCACAGAGCCCACTATGGGCATCGGCTTCTGCGTGCGGGCTTTCCAGACCAACATAGGGCACAGACTGTATAGGTGAGCTGAGCGTACACATATAAAGTGCAGCGTCCTGCAGTCGGCTCTTCATAAGTCAGCGGTCTCCTGATCAAGCTCTTACTGCCGCATCTACTATCACCATGACGTTCGTGTCCATTGCTACTATTGTCCTTGCACTTGCAATCCCGGCTCTTTCGCAGACCTTGGAGACTCACATACAACACGAAGTACGACGATCCATCCCTTCCATCGATGTCTGTCGCTTTTTAACAACGGTATCGGATCCGGAGACTACATCACACTCGATTCCCTCCCTACCTGGCCCAATGTCAGAGGGGTCTACACCGTGATCGGTTGGACTCGCCTGGATGTGGCACCTGTTACGAGGTCACTTACGATAACATAACGATCTACGTCTTGGCGGTAGATCCCTTGGTATTCCTGTCCCTTTCCAGTTTCGCACAACTCGATTGGAGGTAAACCTACGCTACGTCCCACCCCTTTCTTTCATTTACTTCCCGAGAGAAGTCTTATTTTTGTATTTATAGTCGCGTCGTTCCAACACAAGGAACGCATCAGAGTGACTCGTGCATGAAAAGTGGCAGCAGGACAAGACAAAATGCCAATCAAGAATCGAAGCCCTAAGGGGAGGCAGATCTCAAGCTGTTCTTACATGAAACAAGCGTGCGGAGACCTTCGGACATGTTACGGAGGGGTGAAATGTATCATAATCTATTTTTTTTGTACACTATGTGAAGCAGGACAGGATCCAATGGGTTAGGAGCAGGGGGCGCTGGTCAGGTGGTACCGGCACGCTCAGGCACGGCACGCTCCCGCACACACCCGTTCCCACGACACGGTCA
>JBBPOE010000051.1:0-74439 GCA_038091295.1 Tylopilus felleus | reverse complement strand
ATCTCGTGAACATTACCTTTGTCGATCTTGGAGTCACGAAGAACCTTTTCGACCGGCTCCAGGGTGCTGCGGAACAAGTCCTGGCACAGCTCCTCGAAACGAGCACGAGTAAGTGAAGTGTAGAAGTCGATACCCTCGAACAGAGAGTCGATTTCGATGTAAGCTCGGGCAGCAGAGGAGAGGGTGCGCTTAGCACGTTCGCATGCCGTACGGAGACGACGAAGGGCACGGGGGTTGGAAGAAAGATCTATCCGAAGTCAATATCATCCTGGACCGAGCACCACCAATTGCTTACCCTTCTTGTTTTTGCGCTTGAATTCCTGGACGAAGTGGTCGATGAGACGATTGTTAAAGTCCTCCCCTCCCAAGTGGTTGTCGCCAGCAGTGGCCTTGACTTCGAAGATACCCTCTTCGATAGTGAGAAGGGAGACATTGAACGTTCCTCCACCAAGGTCGAAGATCAAAACATTGCGCTCTCCAGAAACCTTCTTGTCAAGACCATATGCAATAGCAGCGGCAGTGGGTTCGTTGATGATCCGAAGAACGTTCATACCAGATATGGTACCAGCGTCCTTAGTTGCCTGACGCTGGGAGTCGTTGAAGTAAGCAGGGACGGTAATGACGGCATTGGTCACGGTATAGCCCAGAAACGATTCAGCGGTCACCTTCATCTTGAGGAGAATCATGGAGGAAATCTCTTCAGGAGACTAGCATGGCATTCAGATGAAAAAGGACAGGTATCATTTATATCGAGGACTTACGAATTCCTTGATTTTGCCTCGGTACTCGACAGCAATGTAGGGCTTTCCAGACTTGTCAATCACCTTGAACGGGAAATGTTTGATATCAGACTGCACTTCGGCATCGTCGAACTTGCGACCAATAAGACGCTTGGCATTGAAAACGCTGTGAGAATGGGGTGTCAATGATGGGAAGATAAGATGAAAAATCGAATTTACGTGTTGTGAGGGTTCATGGCGACTTGGTTCTTTGCGGCATCACCGATGAGACGCTCTGTCTCAGAGAAAGAGACATAGGAGGGTGTCGCCCGATTTCCCTGGTCGTTGGCAATGATCTCAATGCGATCGTTTTGCCAGACACCGACACAACTAAGAAAATCGAGACCCGGTTGAGAACATGCGAGACTTTGAGCGGGAGGCCAACTCGCGAGTAGGTCGTGCCAAGATCGATACCGATAGCTTTTTCCATGGCGAGAATGGTTTTTGGAGATGTCTGCTGGCGATGTGAGACGGTGGTGATCGTTACTTGACGCGATGAACACTTACAGAATAAGTCTACGACTAGAGAGAGAGAGAGAGAGAAACGTCTGAGGATGTTGAGTTGGGGCGAGCAAGGTTACATAGAACGTGACGTTCGCTGTGATTCCAGGACATTCTTCAGCCTCCTTCTCACCGCTGCTGGACATACCTACGCGCCCTACATAGATCGCCTCGATCTCCGAGCCGAATGGCTGTGCAGTAATTCAAACTCTTATTTAATCCTCGCAAGCGACTGTAAGATAACATTGGTAAACATTGTCAGCCACTGAGTCGCCCTGTTCAGCTTGCATTCAGTGGTCTTTCATATATCTGCTGCTCGCGAACGATGACGAGCCTTTCACCACTTTCGGTCAACGGTTTCGGGGTGAGATTTTATTATCAAAGCGAGCTCTCTTATATACCCGTCTTGTGGATAGTATACACTACAGGTTCAACATTACAGAGTGCTATATGTGGAGGGGAAGTCTATGATGAGTCTATCGGGACTACAGGTACTATAGAGTACCCTGTTTTTTTTTCCAGATGCTTGGGAGGTACGAGAGACGTCGCCGTCAATCACCACGGCGAGATCTCGGACACCCCGGGACAAACGACGATCTACGGTGAATTCGCCTATTCCCCCGAGCGTCAACGAGACACTGCGTGGACATCTGCTGGACCTGATCATGTTCGTTCGTCGTCGGGCACAGCGGCAGTTTCGCGTGCAGCATCTCCACAGGCGCCAGCACGTGTATCGACCAACAATCCTTTCCATCGGGCGTCAGGCGGCGGGAATTTCACGCATGGGCAGTGGTCGGTAGCTGCAAATCAGACGGTAGTCGGTAATGATGGTATGCCAGGCGTGCGGAGCCAGGTTTCTGTGCAGCACGACCCGCTGAGGTAGCGTAGTACGACTAGGATTGTTTCTGTGAGAGCATGGGAAATCATGTGCTGGTCGACTTTTCTTGCTCGTGACCTTTCCGGAAACAGTCTGAATCTCTAGTCCGTCCATCCACGATGCTTCGCAAGTCCCTGGTAAAAGCCCTCCCAACCAGGGCTCTCCTCCATACTCAGCGCTCCTTTTCTACATCCCTTCCTGCACGCAAGGTTGTGGCCACCAACCCCGTAAAAGCACAGGAAGTCAAGGTATGTTACACCCAACGCTCTTCGAATCCCACCTCACCGTTCATTCGCCAGTCCTGGTCTTCGGGAAAGTATCCACTCATAGAACATGAGTACGATGCCATAGTCGTGTAAGTGCGGCGATCGGACGCGTGTTGCGAGGCTGACTTCGCGCTCAAAAGTGGTGCCGGTGGTGCAGGTCTCAGAGCCGCCTTTGGTCTCGCTGAGGCAGGTCTTAACACTGCCTGTATAACCAAATTGTTCCCCACCCGGAGTCACACCGTGGCCGCACAGGTCAGTCAGCGCATCGTATATCTCACTGTGTCTGCGCCTCTGACCAAATCTCACAGGGTGGTATCAATGCTGCACTGGGCGTGTGTAATCATCAATCACCGTCTCTCGTTCATGCCTGACTTTCGTTTTAGAACATGACCGAAGACGACTGGAGATGGCATATGTACGATACGGTAGGGTGATCTGGACTCGTGCGCCCACATCCTCGGCTCATGTGCTCGGTTCAGGTTAAAGGTTCAGACTGGCTTGGTGACCAAGATGCCATCCACTACATGTGCCGCGAAGCGCCAAGATCCGTCATCGAGGTACGTCGAGATGAATCACGGTAGTCACCTAACTCAACTCCTCGCCATAGCTCGAGCACTACGGTGTACCCTTCTCCCGAACAAAGGACGGAAAAATCTACCAGCGTGCTTTCGGTGGTCAGTCACTAAAGTACGGCAAGGGTGGTCAGGCATACCGCTGTGCGGCTGCCGCTGACCGTACCGGTCATGCTTTACTCCATACCCTCTACGGCCAGTCTCTCCGCCACAACACCAACTTCTTCATCGAATATTTTGCCCTCGACTTGATCATGCAGGACGGCGAGTGTGTTGGTGTCATTGCACTCAACATGGAAGACGGCACCCTCCATCGCTTCAGGGCTCACAAGACCGTCTTGGCTACCGGTGGTTATGGACGAGCTTACTTTAGCTGCACGAGTGCACACACCTGCTCTGGTGACGGAAACGCCATGGTGTCTCGTGCGGGTCTTCCTTTGCAGGATCTGGAATTCGTTCAATTCCATCCTACTGGTATTTACGGCGCTGGATGCCTCATCACCGAAGGTAAATCGTGTACTTCTTACATGGGATGCTCATATTGACCTTGTTCGACAGGCTCCCGTGGTGAGGGTGGATACTTGTTGAATTCTGAGGGCGAGCGCTTCATGGAACGGTATGCCCCAACTGCCAAGGATCTTGCCTCTCGTGATGTCGTTTCACGGTCGATGACGATTGAGATTCGTGAGGGACGTGGTGTTGGACCCGACAAGGACCACCTCTATCTGCAACTCAGCCATTTGCCTCCTGAAGTCCTTCATGAACGTCTGCCTGGTATTTCAGAAACTGCCGCTATTTTCTCTGGTGTCGATGTCACCAAAGAGCCTATTCCAGTGCTACCAACTGTACACTACAACAGTGAGTCATGCTTATTCATGGGACTTTGCATAAGTTGACGAACGTTCAGTGGGTGGAATTCCTACGAAATACACTGGTGAAGTCCTCACGGTTGATCAGGTATGCATATTGAGTATATGGTGTTCCTTCATTGACTCATGCGTTTCTGTAGAACGGCAAGGATAAAGTCGTTCCTGGGCTGTATGCCGCCGGTGAAGCCGCTTGCGTGTCTGTCCACGGTGCCAACCGTCTCGGTGCAAACTCCCTCCTGGACATTGTTGTATTTGGCCGTGCTTGCGCAAACCACATCAAGGAGAACCTTACTCCCGGAAAGCCCCACAAAAAGATTTCTGACGAGGCTGGTCTTGGTAGCATCGAGTTCTTGGACAAGATTCGCAATGCAGATGGCCCCAAGTCAACTGCGTCTATCAGACTGGAAATGCAGAAGGCTATGCAAACTGATGCTGCCGTCTTCCGGTTAGTGGTGATCAGTTGACTTTGTCATGAAATTAACTTGCGTGCATCCGCAAAACAGCACACAACAGAGTCTGGACGAGGGTGTTGAGAAGCTGCGTGACATTTACAATTCGTTCGAGGACGTCGGTATCAAAGACAGGAGCATGATCTGGAATTCGTGCGTGACTTGTCGATCGCAATGAATTACGTGGAGCTGACGCGCATACAGTGACCTTGTGGAGACCTTCGAGCTCCGCAACATTCTCCAGTGTGCTGTCCAGACCATCACTGCTGCTGCCGCTCGCAAGGAGTCCCGTGGTGCTCACGCCCGTGAGGACTTCCCAAAGGTCAGTCCCCAACCTCGCGTCTGTTGTACTTCATGGCCAACTTCTAACTCCCATGTCTCAGCGTGACGACGAGAACTGGATGAAGCACACTCTCACATGGCACGATGTCAACTCGCCAGACGTTGCCATCAAGTACCGTGATGTGATCAACCAGACCCTCGATGAGAATGAGTGCAAGTCCGTTCCTCCTTTCCAGCGCACGTATTAAGCTTTTCTTCCGCCGAGGGGCGGTGGGGTGTGAAAATGGAGTAGGGCTTTCCGTTGTTTCCTTTGTGTAGTCAGACTTGGGACGCTGGAATACAATCTACACTTTCAGCACCTAGCAAAGGGTGATCGGTTGATCGTCGTGGTCCTTCCTCGCTGATACATTCCTGCATTAAACTTTCATAATCATACAGTTCCTACAAGCGCCGTGAGATACCAAGCTACACTGAAAACAGTGTCCCAAGAAATAACCATCACTTGTGGGTATAGCTGATATGGTTAATATATAAGCTCGTTTTGGAGCACTTGCGCCAAACTGATTCCCGGAGCGCAAAATCCAATGGATGAAGAGTCTATCGAAGTCGCAAAAATACTGATGGGCCAAAAAAAAGTCGACGAACATGACAATCTGAGCGGGCAAAAGACTTTATGTCCTTTGCCTTTTGGAGGGTGATATAACTTCGGGGGGACTGGAAGCACTGCTTACTGGTTGTGGGCATGGAACTTCACGGGCGACTGCAGCGAAGGCCTTGCGCTTCAACGGACTGGACGTCCCCTCGATGCACGAAGATGAAGCGATGGCCGTCGCAACGGAAGCGACCCCGTACGGGTCTCCGGGCCCAGGCGAAGAGCGCGCACCAGTTGGATCTGGCTGCTCCTCGAGCGCCATATTTGGATCTTCGAGTATGTTCGGAAGGGCATCTCCGTCATCCGTGTCCAGCGTCTCTCGCTTTCTTCGCGGCGTTTTCCTGGCTCGCTTGCGAGTGCTCTTGGGCGTTCGCGTGTTCCGCTTCTTATCGGTGTCATCCCCGCTGTCCACGATGCGGCATATTTCCACCGCTACGGGAGCTTTCAGCAGTATGTCAATCCAGATCTTGACGAGGTATCAGGACCAAGTAAACAGTGCATGTAATATACGTACCCGTTGGTTTTCTTGAAGGGTATCTCCAGGGCCCTTGACTTCTACGAACTTGCAAGTGCGTTTTTCAACGTTCCACAGAAATAAGTCTGGGCCACCAGAAGTCCCAAACGTGTAGTCTTCGCAGAGAACGCGACAAATGACGGAGAGTGCTTGTCCGCCGATGCACTGTCGAATGCCCATCGATAAGTTGATGCAGTCATTCAGAATTCGGGGTAAATTTACCGTTACAATGTCGACGAGGTCATCGCTACTAAACAAGTCCCACTGAACTCCAACACACCATGTCCCACTGGCTCTGTGCTCGGCATCGACCTGTCGGATGAGATCGGTGCCTTTCCCAGCTTCGATGGCAGTGAGTCGCTGTTCCATGAGATCTTTGCGTGCGTGATAAAACGAGTCCTCCGCAATGTCGAGGGGTGCAGTTTGGTAAGGCGTTTCAAATGCACCGGGAATTGGTTCAAAAATGATATCCCAGAAAAGAAGGCTAAACAACACGGTGATGACCCGAGTTTCGCAGTGGACGCTGGGTGAATGATGGTCAGGGAGTGTGGAAAGACTGGGAGTGTAGATGCAAACCCCTTGAATCCTTGTTCCTCATAACGTTGTTGGGCAAGATTTTCAACACTCAATTCCTCGCCATTCCGACCTAGCCAGAGACTTTTTCCCTTAGGGATATCTGACTGTATCCAAGGTGAGGAACTCTTAAAAATACTTGAATCTGGGTGCCTCACCGATGGGTTGCGGCTAGAGGAGGATGCCGCACTTGTGTCGGGTTCAGATTTCACCGAAGTATTCACAGGTGAATAGTAACGTTTAATATTTCCCTGCTGTGATGCATCTACGCACCTGCCTGTCCGATCAAGTTTCAGGCTAGCCGCTCGATGTTTGAGCCGGACAGCTTCGAATTCTACTTCATCGGCGTCCACCAAGATACCATCACATATATGTCGCTCGTTTGGAGGTATCTTTAGTTTGTTTTCCAGCCTTTTGAGACGCCTCTGAAGCTTCGGCCGAGAGACTGAGTACTCTTAGCACTTGTCAATCCATCTACGTTACGAATCTTACCTATATGTGTGTCCGGATCCCTAAGAGCCTCCATAACCGCATCCAGTGCTCGTTCCATGGTCTCCTGATCCTTTGGGGAATATGTCGAGAGAATTAGTGCTCGCCGATCATGCCACCTCCCACGTTGTCCTCTTCGCCACCGCTTCTGCTCTAGGAGGGCTTCCAAAACGTCTAATTCTCGCGCGTGTTCCCCAAGTGTACCGAGTGCAGCACTCCCTTTGCAAACAATTCGTGTGAGAACATGTCCTGCAGTAGATATTTAGCTTTGCAGAGGGACGGCGAGTAAATCAAACAAACCGTGATGGAATCGCTCTAATCCACCTGCTCGGCCATCCTCTTCGCCTTTGATCTTCACGAGATCCTGCCAGCGAGGATATATTTGTTCAAAGATGTCCTTTACCAAGCGCGCACCCCGTACGCGAACACTATCAGGCTTGACATCGGGTACCACGTCTTCATCTCCGATGCCTTCCCCATCTCTGCTGTCATCTGCGTTTCCGGGAGTGACGGGAGTTGGTAAGCATCTGGCAACAGGAGTTTTGCTCTCAGCTGTTCTTCCTGCCAAAGGAGGTAAATTCCCGGCCAGCAGGGTATCCACTCGGCCTTCGAGGATAAGTACTTCTTCATAGGCAAGGAGGGCTTCGCGAGAGGACCAAATATCCGTGGTGCGTTCATACTTGTACCCAGCGTAGGCTCGTTTACCGAAGCGAGTTAGAAGTGCCGCAACAAGTATACCAGGCGTATATTGAGTTCTGCAAGGAACATGGGTGTGCGTCACGCGAATCAAATGATAGCAACTCACAAGCGGAAATATACGAGATTTACTCGATGTATCACGCCAAAAAACTCATCGTCAACACGTATGCACCTGCCTTTGGCACAGGATGAGTCACAACCACTCTAACTCCGGGACACGTACCTAGGCAACTGAGGACAATCTCCTTGAGCCTGTCTTGCTGGGGCTTTAGCTTGCAAAATGACAGTTTGCTTTGGTGGTAACCGCGCGCTTTGGATTGCTGGAGACCATCTTTACAGGCAAAGTTTGTTAGTGTCGATTGTGAGGATGATGCACCGAGGAGCTCCCGGATGAGATCGTCTTTCTACAAGAGGATTCACTCAGTCGGAACATTGCTTGACGAAGGGAGACTCACTTTCTGCTTTGGCTTGAGTTTCAGTTTCAGCTGTTTGGCGATATCTCTGAGTTCGTCCACTCTCAAGCACTCGAGCAAACTCTTCAAGTCCATTTCACGTTCGTTCCTGGCCAACTTGAGGGGTCTGTCATCTGAAGGCATCTGGGATGCTGCATCCACCGACGCCGACGCCGGCTCGTCTTGCTCCTGTTGGAGACCTGCAGCATTCTCGTGCATCACGAGATCGATAACCTCCTGTTCTTCTCGCTCTTCCTTGACGACATCCAATTTGCCAGGACCTACACTGCACAGTTCGTCGATAGCAGCTACTATGGCTGAGACGGAACCAAGTTCGCTCTCATACTTCAAAGAATCGAGGCGATGCCAGGTTTCCGGCTTCCTCAGCAGTAACTTCACCATGAGGAACCGCGCGTTGTCTTTACCAGGTGAGAAGGTTTGGTCGTAGTAGAAGATGAACTAACGTACAGGAAAGATGAGCAAATACAACCAGGAGCGCAAATTCCTCGTTGTTGAGCAGATGCTTCTCCTCCTTAATCACGGTACCGATCATGTCTGAGCGGATATGAGTCCAATGCACAGAATAGCGAGCTGGGAATAAGGAGCACCTTCGAAGACGCGTACATATGTGCTGACATTATGTCCTTTGACGGATCGAGCGGTATTGTCGGCTGTCTGGGGGTTCGACGGCCCTGGCACGGATTCGGCGAGTGTCTGCAATATTGCGTTCGCCTGCGCGTCTGGCTCGTCTTCACCCCATACTTCACCGCCCGAGAACACGAGCGCGTTCACCGAGACTGCAGATGGAGTGTCGCTCGTGCGATTCATGGCCAAGAGGGAGACTCTGACTCGGACGCTTTGATTCCGAAACATATTGACAGTGATCACGTGACCCTGTAGCAGTACAAACGCCTCAATATCCTCTTCGCAGTCTCTCGTTCTCCTCCTTCAATTGCCTGTTCTCCGCCCTCAGCTCCTGGATCTCCTTATTCTGCTCTTCCATCATCTCTCGGAGCTCCCGCTTCCACCCTCTACCCATCCGGACAAGGTCCAAGTGCAAGCCCATCATCTCCGCCTTGCTCTCGCGCTGGAAATCGTACATGACATCATGAACAATACTCCGCAGGAAATCCTGCGCAGCCCCATTCATGTTGAGATTCGCAGTCGATGGGCGGTGCGGCGAGTGCAGCCAGGCCGGCGGAGCAGCTGGACGACGCGGCGACACCTGCAAAGAAAGCTCTTGCTCTCGTTCTTCGTTCTGTCCCTCGTCCACAAGGAGCTCGGGGCTACCTTCGTCTTCCGACTCGTCGCTCCCTCCAGAAGATTCTTTGTTGTCTGGAATCTGTGCAAATCTAGTCTTCTTCACCTCAACCACCTTTCCCTTTCCTTTTTGGTTCTCGCCTATGGCCCATTTTGAAACCTCGGGACCCGTAAGCCCGAGTATGCCGCCACTGATACAAGTCGCACTCGCTAACGGAGCTTTCGTCCCATTCCTTCCCAATGAGATTGGTGTTACAGGTTCGCGTGGTAACTCGGGCGAGGACATGTCGAGGTGGTCATCAACGTTGTCCGGCGTGGTTGACCGACGTTCTTGTTGTTGCCGCCTGCGTACGATCCCATCTACTGCTTTTGAAGACGATACTTTGTTGTTAGCAGAGCCAGTTGAAGTAGACCTGAGCTTTCGTCCGATGGTCGTGCTCTCGACAGACTCGGAAATAATCCGACGCGTCGTATTTTTCGGCCGATTGCCTTCATCTCTTGGGTCATCGTTCATTGAGGGACCTGAGCGGACTCGCATCGTGGCCAGATGCCCGGAAATGGACTCCGGTGCTGGCCCGAGTCCCAAACGTCCGACGTCTTGCACCATCTTGAGGGATGAAGTAGGTTTGGTGTGTTGTCTTGCATTTGTTGGCTCGGTTATTCCACAGGATGTGGGTGAAGGCGGCCTAGCCTGGTTCTCCGTCTGCTCCTCGCTTCTCTGAAATCTCAGAGGTTTTACTCGGCGAGATTGTGTCGCTAAGAACCAACGTTAAGTATCATGTCTCGCAACGATGAGGGCAAAGTGCTTACGAGACCGCGAAGCTGCTAGTCGTGCATGAAGACCCAAGTTTTTGGTCTCGGATAGTGGGGTTCGCGGGGGAGAAGAAAGCTTCTTCTTGAGTGTAACCCCTCCTCCCCCACGAATCTTTGATGCAACCGTAACACGTACGGGAGACTTGACCCCAAAAACAGAAACAGCAGAACCGGTGGATACCGTTCTGCTGGAAGATGCTGGACGCTGCGGGGACGATCTCACAGTTGCTGTCGAACTTGACTTGATCCTCACGCTAGCGGTGTCACCATGGTGAGTCTTATTCTTCCCAATGTAAATGTGAATCATGGCTGTAACACGCGCGAAATGAAATGCTCACTTGGGCATGGATTGCCTTGATGGGAGCACTGCCGTCCCCGATGGTGAACGACCTGGGCTCTTTCTCAAGTGACCTTAAGTCAAGGATCAAGAACCTGCCACTTTCAGTGCCCAGATATATGGCAGCGCCTTCCACAGTGAAAGCGCAACAAGTGAGAGGTGTTTTCAGATTAACGGTTTTCAGTATCCTGACCAAATGAGTCAGGACGAGCGTGTTGGTCTCAGTAAGTTACGTACCCTTTATCTTTATCCAGATCAACAAGTACTACATCACCGTTGGACGTGGCTGCGGCGACGAGGGTTTTGCTGAATGGGCTGGCTGTCACACCCACGATGTCCCCGCCCCCCGGGATGCGAACAGTCTTGAGTGGGCTTCCAGGTTGCATGGCATCGTAGATAACAAGGTCGCGCCCGATACATAATAAAAGCCTCGTCCTGGAATGTTGGTGGAATACACAATAAGTGACGGGCTTTCTGTCCGGAAGGCCTTTCAATTGCGTGTGCGACGAGAGTGTCAAGTTGTGCACAAAGACCGCTGAAGCCGACACGGATGCCAGTAAAGTCCCGTCGTTGGACATGGAGATGCTTGTTACAGTGTTCTTGTGGGGTTCGAGAGAAGATAGGACCTTTCCAGGCGAGTAGTCACAGTTTAGCGACCACACCGTGTTAGCAGCTGCAAAGAAGAGTATGCTAGTCTTGTCCTTCATTGCCAAGCATGTCACGATCTCTGTTCCACAATAGAGCTCTTCTAGAAGGGACTCCGATGGGGTATATCTTTTGATGGATGAGGAATTGGCCAGGTAGAGTTGGGAGTTGTCCGGAGACCAAAGATTCGTAAGGCATTCCAGAGAGCTGGAAATGGGAAACGAACTGGACGAACTCTTGAAACAGGTAGGGTCGACAAGACTGGTGCCATTCTGTGCGATGATTGCGAGCATGGCTCCTATGATAGTGTTGGTAAGAGAATCTTGACGAACCGCGTGGTGAACGACGCGTCGGTCACATGACCTCGAAACACAATCAACTCGATTCGGTAACTTCAGTCCCAGACGTTTCAATTATTCAAAGTCTGTACTAGTGTAGGTGCATCGTAATGTAAATGAAAGGCATAATCATAGTCACTCCTCGAATCTCACTCTCTTGCGTGCTGTACCACCTTCACGTCGGCCCTCGGTTTCGTCACGGTCAGCAGGGATATCCAAGTCAATGTCGACTCTGCCTGAACTTCCCTCATCTCCGGACGATCTGGACTGCACATCATCGAGTGATAAGACCACGTCGATTGGATTATTCAAGGCAGACTCGGTCAAGAAGCGGGGATTCTGCTTTCACGTTAGACGACATGGAAATTGAAAGCGTCCCGAATTACCTGTAGGTATTCTCGCATGCCACTTTCCGTCGCCATGTTCGGAATCTTGTCGCTACTTCTCAGGTGTTGCCTCCGAGCAATCATGGCTTCCTCAGCCGTAGAACGGATGACCAGTGTTTTTACTGAAAAAAGCATCTAAGCAATGAACACTCTCGAGAGCGAAGCAACTGACCAGTGACTGGTCGTGTTTGTCCTATACGATGGGCACGCTGGAAGGACGAGTCAAACCATCGTTCGAATGTCAAGAATATTTCAAACCTTGATGGCCTGTGACTCGACGTCAGGATGCCAGACAGGCTCGCAGAAGATAATCCGGGAAGCCGATATCAGGTTCCTACAAATATATTAGTACCTGAAGCTACATATCCATCCCATGAACTAACAGGCCGCGCGCGCCAAGCTTTAGGGAGATCAGGAGAACTCTGTGCGCGTCCGAGGTTTCAAATGTCGTGATGCATTGCTCCCTCAGCCGACAATCCTCCTGGTTAGTGTACCGCAGATGCTTGATTTCGAATAGTGACAAAGCCTCGCCGATTTGAAAGAGCGTTAGAAGAGAATTGGAGAATATCAGGAACTTTTCCTTCCCGGAGTATCGTAGGACCTACGAGCATGCAGGAAGTGGTCGCGTCATCGATACCTAGATATAAACATACCTCAGAAAGGATGTAGTTTAGCTTTGTCGATAGCGAAGGTCCGACTTTCACCCCGAACAAAGGTGAAGATGTCGTCGCGCGAGCAACAGCTGCCTTAGGAGGAGCACCTTGGGTTACCCTGTCTCCGTCTCCACGATCTTCCAGCTCCTCGGATACATCCATTCGTTTCTTCAGAGCTTCTATCGACCCCTGCACCTCTTTCGCCATTTCTTTTGTTTGAGCCGCGCGCTGCTTTGCCTCACGTGAGCTGACCGACTTCGACGATATCGCCCATCGCTCATTCCTTTCGAGGATGTTGCCAGCTTTGATCAGCGCGTCTTTCGAGATCAGAGGGTTCTTCCGCACGAGCGAACGCAAACTGGTCAGCCGGTCTGGGTGCATAACGTCAGTCGTTCGACTACTGCCGTACAGCCCTCTTCGTGTCCATGCTTCCAAGATGGCTGGATCGAGTCCAGATACCTTGAATGGGATGTCTGGGTAAGGTTGCATCGTTCTCCACATTTCGTCTTTGGCGGCGATAGATCTGTGCAACCAGGTCAGTCGGACGTCGATGCAATAAAAATGGTCCATACGCATGTTGGAGCGCTTGCTTCAGGAGGTCTACATCCTCAGGACCTATCTTAGACCGCCCGACTGCACGAGTCACGAGCTCATCCGCAATGTCGCAGATCTGGTCGACGTTGTACAAAATATCGGAAGCCGACCAGAAGAGGCCCCTGGAGACTGCAATTTAGAAAATGGCGAGACAGGATGAAAAAAGTCACCCAGGCGCTTACTGCGACGAATTGTTAATGGTTGCCTGTAGTTCTTTGGGTTTCTGATCGGACGGGGATAAATTAGATTACTGTTTCGCATGGTGGAAGTGCCTTGGGACGCACACTTGGGTGGAAAAGGTAATCCTGGGTAGAGCTGAGTAAAAAAGTACACAATGATAATCTTCGTCCACCCACCGTGCCTTCGCGCTCTGAATCGATGGCATTGATTGCGAGGGCAGCTTGCATCGCATTATACGACTTCGAGGCGTAACTGTCCAAATCCATGTAAATTATGTCGTGTCTCATCGGGGGCAGTAAAACATCGTTCTCTACGTCTTCGATTCTTCAGAGACGAAGGTAAGAACACATAGCTGACGATACCATTCTTGGACTTACCTGTGACGTACCATCACCATTTGCATCACCTGGGTCAGAACATTGATAGCGCCAGGGAGCGGACCACGTCGATCGCATAGCGGCTCCGACACATGACGACTGAAACTCTGTGAGTCAGTGCGAAACTGGGGAACACCTAGAAAATCCCCAAGCATTCTTCCCAGTTTGTCCAGGTTTTCGCGGTCATAACGGCCCCAAATTCGCACGTAGCGCTCTTCATCCTCGTCATCCGGCGTGGTCACCGGAGAATCAGAACCAAAGTCGGATTCCTGCTTGTCGGTTGTGCGACCCAATTGGAGACCGAGTATGTTGGACGTGGGTGTGCCAGTGACGATCCACTTGTGTTGGATACTTAATTTCTTGGCAAAACGGTTCACAGTGGGGGCCGCGTTTCCAGTACTATGTCCCTCATCAATGACTAGCCTCTTCCACCGTACTTGCAAAAGAGGAGTTACATCAGGGTCGCCAGGACAGCGACAATCTGGAATTCGGGAACCTGCCAAGCTTGGGCAAGTGCAAGATTTGAGGTCATGCAGCTGTTCTACCTTGTTCTTACGGGACTCTGTGCAAAAACCTGTTGATCATCAGTTTCTGCCGGGGACCACACATTCCACATACGGTTGGCACTCATGATAACAAGCTGTGAAGGAACGGTTAGTCAATCGTTTCGACCTCGAGCTGCCATCTCTCCGCTTACATCAAATTCTGATGCCAGTTTCCTAGCATCAGGGAGATCTTTGGAAGGACGGACAATGAGATATCGAACGAAGTCATGGCAGTGTTTGTCAATCTCAGTCTTCCAATGACTCAACAAGGTTGGTGGGACAATAACCAACGTTGCAGAAGAAAGGTACAAGGTTCGAGGATTTTGGCTCTGAGTCTGTGCAGTTCGCTGGCTTGACCTCTTGGAATCTCCCTCCTCATTGTACTCGTGATAAAAGTGATAAAATGCCTTGTTGGCTCGTATAAACGGCCACAGATGAGTAGCTTCCAGCTCGTCGGAAAACGTCGGGCGACCTGCGATGGTTTTGAATGAAGAAAAATAGTGGATAAGGAGCTCAACGAGGGATGGTATTTGATGAATGGATTTATGGCCCAGGCCAGCCCTCTCCCTTGCAGACGCATACTCCTCGGAAGGGAAGTGATGGAACGCCACGGGCGTCATCACCGATCGCTTATCATTCAAGGATTGCTCCGGATCTGGAAGGTGGGCGGCTGTCACAAGGACGAGGGCAATGATCATCACCGTCTTCCCCGATCCTAGTATACAGCTGAGTTATTCATGCTTCTACACTTGATGCAAACATACCTAGCTCTTCACAGAGCAAACCAGCTTGAGACGGGGAGTACATAGGACGCTCTCGTAGAACTGTCATGGTTGATGGCTGAATATAAAAACAAGTGCCTGACATGGATGAGACGGGAATGTACAGAGGATCCGGAACAGGGCCGGTGCTTGATTCTCTGTGGAGCATGACAGCAACCGAGTGTCGCTGATAGCCGTATAGAGGGGTTCTTAGACCCCAGATTGCATCTCCGGATACGACACGGTGAACAATTCCATTCACCGTCGGGCCAAGCACTGGAGAAGGTAGGTCACTGAAAATTTCTGCTATACTTCGGTTGTCCTGTTGACGATGATCAATACCGACACAAGGAAAATGCTCAAGCTCCACGAACAATCTGGGTAGACAGGAGGTGCTCCTGTGGAGCATTCAGATACGCCTCGTCTGCATCCCACAACCCATGATTTTGCTCAATGAGTGGCATGATATTGTGCATATGGCGTTGCGCCTTCTTGTCCACGAGTTCTGGGCGTTGGTACAGTTGCCCACGGGCATTTGGAAGGTCTTTGGGAATAAGATAAATCCTGATGAAAAGGATGCGGCCACTGTCGCCAAGTCTGCAGGTTGCCCGGAGAAACAGGTGTTGGGTCAGGAATGCCAGTTCTCGGAAAAGTGTGTCTACCGGATGTGTAGACACAGTAAGTGAATGCCAAACACGGCTTTTGGTCGCGGTGGGGCAGGGTGATTCGCCATCATGAACAGTGACCGCTATCGTTCCCGCATGAATCAGATTGCTCAACGAGAATGGATCGGTGGTGTCTTGCCCCTGGACTACGGGCGGCGTGTGTTTCTCTGCGCAAAACGGACAGTACGCGGATGCCAGCGGGCGTTGCGACACGTCGTGAGACTCCTGCATGGAGAGAGCAGAGTCGAGTTGAGGACGCGCCTGGACGCGCCCGTTTATAAGTCGTGCGAAACACTTTCTTTGTCACAACGAGCCTCTTTCATGGCGTCCTTGTTGAAACATTCGTATGCTCGCATCTCGCTAACGACGAAATGCACAACAAAGAAAATGGGCTTTGTTCGCAAGGCTTCCACGACCGTCTCCGAATCCCCAAAAGACGCAATAACTTGGCCAGAATACCTTGAAATTCGACGCCGCAAACGCAGATGGGAGACAGTGTGTCGTTCGCACTTTTGCCTAGTGTTGCGCTCGCTGAATCTACTTTCTCCAGGCAATGAGCATCCCTTCCTCCCTTCTCGGCCTCGTGGGTGGAGCCGCATACTTTGGTTCTCTAGAGACAGACGAGACCAAACCGATCATGGTGAGCCCTCCAACTTCACGGAACACGTTAAATCAGAATCTGATCGCTCGTGGTCAAGGGAATTGACCCCATGATCTTTTACGGTGTTTGTACCGTGGCGTGCATGGGTGAGTTGGTCCAAATGATCGTTCTAGTTTCGTATTCAACGTTCCCCAAGGTTTTGGATACCTCTTGGGCCCCACAATCGGTTCAGCTTGCTGGAGAACGACCCATCGTCGTACTTTCACCCTTATAGAAGCAAGGGACCGCGAATTCTACAAACATATTGTCAAGAATCGCGTCGACCCAACCGCACAAAGCACGAACAACCCTGTGCCAGACTATCATGGTATAGAGCTACCGACCCCTCGTATGAGACAATTTCTGACCCATACATCAGGAGAGAAAATTGGCTCACTGCACCAATACCGCCAAGTAGGTGTCACGACATTTCCGTTTGTTTCCTCCCACTCATACAACTTCTAGTGGCTGCGAGATCAGGCAAAGTTCAGGCGGAAAGCACAGCTCCCAGAGAACTAGGAGCAGGACTACCTCGATACACCATCTTACTAGTACACGGTAATATACATCATTTGTTATCCCATATCGGGCCCAAGTGAAGTCTGTCAGAGCAAGTATGTGACCAAGAGAGGCGAATGACATTCCGCAGAAAACTCTGAGAGTGACAGCTACGATATAAGTTAATGCCATGAACGACAGGTGGAATGGACGCGAACTTCGACCCAGTATGATAGCCAGCTTCTGGGCTACAGAGAAAATACAGCGCACCCATCGCAAAGGCGTGACTCGGCTTGGGCAGACCACTCGCGGAACGGACCCAATGTTATTGCCAATCACCATCTACAACATCAGACCTCAGATCTCAGATCCCGACCCGGGTCTTCCCAAAGACCGGATTTGCATACCGCTCACCGCGAGCGCGTGCGGTGTCACCAGGGGGGACAGATCCCCCCTCGAATCCTTCGCCAGACGGGAAAGTTCGTCTTGCGGAAACGACGGTGCATACGCCGGTGCAGATTTAGCAAACGAATCCAGAACCAAGGTCTGGGGTTTGAGCAACGGGGGAGGGGATCGTGCACGCTTCAGAGCTAGGGCTGCAATTCTTCTGTCCGAGTCCTTGTCCAACGCAGGGCCACTGATGGCGCGGATCTGTGGTGTCCAACGCACGTCTTTTTGAGGGATGACGGGGATGATCGGGCGCGTCCCGACCAGAGCCTCGACGTCGCGTGCCACTGCATTTTGGAAGGGCCGTTCATTCGACACAGTCTGGGACGATGTTCGCCGTTTTCGCATCCAGCAGAAAACGCATGCTTCATCATGCCGCAACGTGGGTAAATCTTATCCTCTTTGAAGAGAGTTTAAACATACCCAGGGCAGCCAAGCCAAAGAGTGACAAAAAGATGGCGATTGAAGCGGTCGAGGCCGGTGAAAGGCCCGCGCTGCTCATGCTTGACCGAACGGCAAGGTTAGGAGACGTGACAGGCCGTGCAAATGGTGGCACGGGCTCCAGGCCGTAGTAACTTGAAGTGAAATCCATGAACGGAGAACTTTGCGCCATCTCAAGAAAAACGAGCGAGTTAACGAACGACTGTGTGACAAGGACAAAGGTAAAGGAAGTAGATAAACATTTGAATGCTCACGGCGAGCTTATCATAAAGGTCACCAGGTACTTATCATTCCCCCTGACGACTGCCATCGCTTGATATGATTGAGCTCCTAGGTCACGAGTAAATCGGCCGCGCGCCGCCGACGTGGGGATACTCGGTGTACACATGCATCATGCTTCAAAGCTTCATCCACTTGCCGGTGTGAATTCTTGTTGCCTAGGATCAAGTTGTCAACTCGTTGAAAAACCAGTGTGATTAGTAGGCTAAGGAACTTGCCATGCCACGACGCGGCAGATTGGTCATGCGCAGGGGTCCGCGAGCCGGAGGCGAGCCGAGAAGCTCCCAAGGGGGTCGGTGTCGGTGTCGGAGTTTGGACCCAGAAGGGGTAGTGTACGCTTTCTACCTGCGAAAAGCTACATTTGTGTACGCCTAACCCTAACCCTAGTGTGTGAACCGACTCCTTCGTCGGGTCTGCCGCTTTGCCGAGCGGAGTCCGAAAATAGGTCGACCAATCGACCCCTTCGCATGACGGTGCTCCCGCCATTCGCGTCATCCAAATGGATTTATGTAAATTCAACGGTGCATGTGCTGGATTAGACATTGTAGCAATATACTTAATACAAAACCAAATGATGTCGACAGCTATGCAGCAAGATAAGATATCTGGTGGCGTGCGTTAGGTCATGTCAACCAGGATATTTGATATGGCTCTGTGTAACGACCGTGCTCCTTCGCTGGGCCGGTAGCTTGGTAGGGCCTTGGTGACCAAAGACTCTACTTCCTGAGGGGACAACGCCCTAGACGTGTCGCTCGCGAGTGCATATACGGCCTCCGCCGCAATAGCCTTCTTCTCATACAACGTGAAAGGCACAAAGGGAAGGACTGTAGTAACACGAGAAACCAATGAAGCCTGTAAAAGAGGACATGAGACAAGTTTTTCCACGACAGATAAAATATCATACCCCGAGGCAGTGCGAGACATCGGGTCGCAGCATAGCCGTTAGTTCAAGGTAGTCCTCGCGCGACATTCTCTCATCTGGTTCCGCACGATTCTGGTGGTGTTCGAAGACCAACTCGTGACCAATGTTCGATGTGCCCATCCAAATGACATTGCGAGCATCGACATGACGCTTTCCGGCCTCCAAGGAGCATTGGCCTGCCAGGCGATGAGCGAGACCACGTGGACATTCAAAGTTGAAGACGAACCCAGTTCCCATGGCATAAGGAGAGACCAGAGTGCCTTCTGATCTTCAATTTTCTCAATTTCCTGGGATACTGCGTGAGACCCAAGACCACCCAATCAATCTAAGATGCTCACGTCCAAGACAACTACACATCTCTTCCCCTCATTGTCAATCAAGAATTCTGCGAGAGTACATGAAGAGGGGTCCTGCAAAGTCAACCCTTACTATGTGATGGCTGGGGGATAGAATCCGGCTTACCTCGTACGGACTCAGAGAATATGACTGCCAGATGTCATGAGGAGATCGGAGAGTAGTCATGTTAACAGTATGAGTAGGCACATCAAGCAAGAATCCAACTATTTAACAGTGTCAGAAGCTAGATTACACATGATGGAAACAGACGTACATTTCCGTGCCAGCAGGCTCTTTCCGTGACCACTCGGACCTGTGCTAAAATCTGTACGATTTGGAATGCCAACAAATGGACCCACGTACCACAGAGCAAGACTACGATAGGAGCTACGGCTAACTTTTGGGAATGCATGCTGAGAACGCGGAATAACTGTTCCAATGCCCAGTCTTGCCCAATGACATCATACCGAACCCGTGTCAGAGGGCGGAAGAACGAACGGTAGATTAACCGTGAAGTTTCCCGAGTGTGAGCTGCGTCGGCTCGTGTGACAAAGTATCTGCACACAAAGGGTGAGTAAACCAGGAAACGAAGTAAACAATCCAAATCACCTTGTGGCCGGATCCATCCCTTCCAATGTGGTTTCGGGAGGTGGCTCGCTTGGTTCATCATCCCCCTCTTTGCGAGGCGCTGGGTTGAGGGCTGGGTTCCGCAATGCTGAGGGATTTGCACCATACGCAAGCAGCGCTTTTACAATCTCTTGTTTATGCGTTAGCTTGTTGTTGGTCAGAGTGAACGCCAGGGCGGATTGGGGTCCAACAGAGTCATTTGGACCTGCCTCGCCACTTTCGAGGACTTGGCACACTTGGTCCACATCGTCGCTAGCAATAGCAAAAAGCAGGTTAGGCTTCGGTGTGGCGATGGCGTGAATTGGTGAGGCAAAAACGGAACCAGGATGAGTCCAGTCATCTGCATGATTAGACTGGATGGAACGTGACATCGCAGAGTCACCCTCGTTAATCTCTTGTTCCTCGTCCGCAGTGTAAGAAAGACTTAATGTCGAAGCCCTCCGAGTACAACGACGGGTACCATCAACTGGTGTATAATTTCGAGAGCCTGCTCGATAATGTGATAAACGCCAAGACTTTGGTTGTTGGGTCGGCGCAGAGACAAAACATGAATCGCGACGAGCCAAATAAGATTGTGACTCCAAGTAAACGTCATGATTTGCTTGCAGAATGGGAGAGCTAGAACTGGAACGATTGAGGGTATGGTGTATTTGCTCGGGTATTTGTTTACATGAAGACGAAAGCTACGACCAGTTAATGATCATCTCCGGGAGAAAACCCACTGACATACCGATGAACTATGTGAGAACGAAGTAGTAGATGATACACTGGGAGACTGTGGTGTTGGTGAGTTGAATGAGTGATCTACTGTTGAATGATACTTGTCAATGTCGCAGGGTGACTGATGACACCGGAATGCTCACAGGACAAAATGCTAGATGCGATGCTCGACGAATTGGTAGAGAATATAGAAGACCTTTTATTAAGGGTGGACTGAGCCAGAGGATCAGTAGGGGAGGTCAGGTGCTGGAAAACCACTGACGAGGCGGAGCTGTCTTAACCCGCTTGTGGGCGGAGCAGACATTGCTTTCGCAGGCAAGGGAGACCACGTTGAGGAAGGAACGTGGCTTGCAGAGGAACATCCTGGTGGCAAATTCTCCCTTGCTATATCGGTTCGAATGCGCAACAGCCCTCGGAGCTCGGACGCGGAAAGCGTAGTACGCAAGGGTTGTGATGATTGTGTCGCCGCAGGCTAAATGGTAGGTGAGTACGGAGCCATTCAATCAAGGTTGCTCGCATACCTGGGGTTTATGGCGCCGAAACCCTAATGGGACCATAGTACTCCCAATCTGCCTAGCCTGCACTCGAGTAGACCGATTTGTGTGGGAAGATGATTTTTTGGGATTTGCTTTCGGGATGAGTTCGGCAAGGGAAGACCGCAAAAATGATCTTCGCCCAGTCAAAAGAGGACGGAATACAGCTTCAGAGCGTGGAGGACCTGTACCAGAATCCCCAACTTCGCTGTCAGGACTTGAGGAAGATATCCTTTGGAAGACCAGGGGTGTGAGATCCAGAGACTGCAGGTGATCCTCTTGGGAAGGTTCCGCCGTGAGACTGGACGTATCTGGAGGTGCCGTATCTTCATGTGACGGACTAGAGAACTCTGAGAGACCGTCGGAAGCACTCTCGTCAAAATACTGATCATAGAGCGACCGCACAGAATCAGATCGACCCGGTTGTTCCAAAGGCGGTGGTGGCGACCTTAATATATAAGGAGTATCCGCCGGAGGTGTCGCAGGAGGCGACTTCCCTTTCACAGTGATATCGGATACGGCTCGACTCCTTCGCAAAGTGAAGTCGGTGGAGGTATTAGGGTACTCGACCGAAGGGAGTTGACTTGGCCTCGCTTTCTCTGTCAGGTCGGATCCCGAGTGTATCTGTTCTACATCTGCATCCAGCGACCCTGCATGTGCGTTTGGCATATCCTTGGCGAAATCCCCGACAGCTGCTTCGGGCCGGACAGATGTATCTTCACCATTGAGGGTAGAGTTCCCGACAACTTCAGCTGGGAGAAAGGGAGGAGGAAGAGGAAATGACAAGCGTCGAGTGAAACTGCCACCCTCTGAGTCGAGACATTCAGTGACTTCGTCAGAGCCCAGACTGTTCTCCACGGCCAGACTTTGGTCTGCTTCAACTGCGACGTGTTCTGGGAGGGAATCATGCAAAACGGTAGACGGTGGCCGTGAGGACTCGGAATCGTTGCCATTGGCGTCCGGAAGTGCGTATCCGAGAAGGTCCTTGGCCGGAGACAGACCGTGAGAGGAATCCACTGATGAGCTTGGTATCAGATAGCGTCTATCAGAGTGAACAGCGCCAGACAGGGATTCCCGCGGGGTAACAACCTTTTCCGGATCAAGCCCCTGGAGATCATCGGCGCTGGCAGAGCCGAGCGGCAAATCTGAGCCAATGACAGTTTCTCCGAGGAGCGGGCGCTCCTCTGAGGCTGTTGACTCGGGGGCCCCCGTACTGTCGATCTGACTAACGGGGTCTGAAGGCTCGCACACATGTGTGCTGGTAACGGACTGTTCCAAGAATTCGTTTGCATCGCCGTAGTGCGAGAGTACCGATGTGTTAGGAGTTGAACAGCCTGAAAGGTATGCAAGCAAAGAGTCCTGCTTGACAGGCGATTGCCTAGAGATGTCGCTCAAGCTGTCATAGGAATGTTGCAATGAAAGCGCGGTCTTGAAGGACAGATTGTCATTGGAAATGAAGGAAGGCTGACTGGACAAATCTAGATCGTGACACGTTATTGGATGAAGATGATCAGGGGGGTGCCGCCGCGGGCCGGGGACGTCTAATGGCTTGTCGTCTTCTTCGGCCCTGTCTTCTGCAACATTCACTTGCAAAGGGTGACAAGCCCCACCCTCACCTAGTCCTTCGGAGGGCGATGTGCCATATGCGCCCAAAATGGCAAGTGCAGTATCCTCATTGTCTTCCAAACACCCATCAAACTCTACTTCCTTGATGACCTCGATGCGATTATAAGGGGATGGGCGGAGAGCACCAGCATTGTACGATACTCTTATATCTTTGAGCGAGGGAGAAGAGGCGGATGCTCGCCGCGAATGCGATGGGAACATCACTGGAGATCGAAACGTTCCTGGGGGAGAGTGCGGGAATGGAACAGGGCTAGTCCAACTCTCTCCATCGGCGTATCCTGAATCTATTGAATCTCCTCTCTTCACCTTGAAGCCCATGGAAGGAATGGAAAACGGCCGGAGCTTGGCCGACAGTTGAACGGGAGACAAGAGGTCCGCTGCACCACTCCCAGTGGGGCTAGCTACAGATGGCTCCCCGAAGACGCTATGCCGAGGAGAGGCCAATAGCGACGCGCCGGTGAACGACGAGAGGGTAGAATGCCTGCTTGACAGCATCACCGTAGGACCCTCCTCCCCACGGTCATCCGTATCTTTGTCGTCTTCTTCGGGTTCTGATCCAATAATATATGTGTTCGTATCCTCCCCAAAGTAGGATATGGCGTCCCCGTCGATGGGTGCCTCCTCGTTAGAAACTGGAAGGAACACTGCGACATCCGCTTTGGGGAAGAAAGACTCCCCCTGGTCCCTGAACGGATCAACCAAAGTAGCTTCGGAACCGAGTTCGAGAATCGAGGACTCATCCGCACGACTAGGCGCACTTTGCCCCGTCTCCATCTCAGTAGAAGTACTGGCCGACTCGACGCCTGCGACGAATGCGTTGGATTCCGAAGGCGAGCTGGATGGGAGGGTGGAAGTTGTTCGGGACGACGGGACGGCATCTTCGGCGGTGGTGGGAGGAGGACCAATGACGTCGGAGAGCACGGACAAGAGTCCCGAATAGCGCGACGAGTCTTGGGTAGAGCTTCCTGAACTCTGCGGACTTGCTAGGTTGACCGAACGGGGGCTGGCGGAGTTGACGACGACGGAAGGGGGATCGAAGACGGGCTTTGGAGGGGGAGATGGCTGCTCGACGAGTCTGGTGCCGAGAAGAGGCTGATGGACAGCATTCCTGACTCTGACATCGTGAAGAAAATTGCAAGAGTCTGCAAAGAGACATCGTCCTTGGGAGAAAAACGGACATGGCCGTGCTGGAACGCGTCAGAGCGTGTAAAGTGGATGGAGAAAGAACTCCTTACCTCTCTTCAGCCAGGCTGGTTGTTGGATGGACATTAATTCCAGCAGTTCATTGAGCGTGAACTGGCGGGGACGAGCAGCAGTGCATTCGACTGGCTTGCACAAGGAATCGAACTTACCGGTTGACAGGTATTTTTGCACTTCACAGCCACCGTCACTACCCCGTCCAAGTCATACATGGCAGCTGCCACCAGGATCGCTCGGCTGACCCTCTTCTCAGGTCCTCAGTGCTCTCTCTGCGAGGTAGGGTATCGTGCAGCACTCGTGAATGTCTAGTGACGAGCGCAAATCTCCAGATCGCCAAGGCCGAACTGGCCAAAGTGAAGACACAGGTGCGCACACTGCCGGTGCTCGTTGCGTTTCAACAGCCAAAGCTCATGGAAAGCGTTCAGCGAGGGTTCGACCTGGAAATCATCAACATCCAGGACAAAGGCCAGGAGAGGTGGAAGAAGAAATACGTCTACTGGATACCCGCGCTACATCTGGACGGGAAGGAGATAGCCAAGGGTCGCTGGGATGCCTCCACAGTTCTCGAGGCGTTGAAACAACGGGATGCGAACCTAGAGTCCCAACAATCCACGGAATGACCGATTGTCCGAGCGACTGTTTCATCGTCGACACCACACCTATATATTCCTCTGCCCTTTATCTCCCACACTACTTGTACGACAGAATTCCCGGCGGTGCGCTCGGAGATGAAAAGGATGAATTACTTCCGTCCTCCAGGCAAGACACCAGACTGTGTTTTAATTGTGGTTCTCCCGACCACGCTGTTGCGTCGTGCCCAGAACCCATCGATCGACAGCTGGTCTCGTTGTCGCGCCAGCTCTTCAACTTTCTCCATCCCGATCACATCGGACAGGAAACCACCCGCTTCTACATCGCCGAGGGGTGGAGACAACAGCGGCTTGAATGGCTTAGAACTTACGAGCCGGGTGTGATTCACGGTCCTCTTTTACGAGAAGCACTCGGATTACAAGAGGAAGACCCGGGAAACACGGTCGAGTGGCTCCGTAACATGGCATACCTGGGATACCCTCCCGGATGGGTTGGCTGTCGAGACCCGCGGGAGTTGGTCTGCTCCCGTATTCTGGATGACGAGGCGAAAGGACAAGTCACCGCTTCGGAATGGGAATCATTCACGATCTTCGAGGGTACGGACGATGACGAAGAAATTGACCTGACACTCTGTAGTCTGGGCGGTTCCTCGATCCCCTCGCCGGTAACGAGCTCGTCTGGTGATGTGGAACCGACCCGATGGGCCACATACCCAAATACCTATTTCTCTTCCACGGCCCTTTCTGTTTACAACGGAGCACCACTGGGCAAGGTCGATTCGTCGCCTCCCCAGGTGAGTGTGACATTCACGCCGGAAAGGAGGGCGCTCTGGGAACGCATTCTCTCGGGAGCCTTGGACACCAATGGGACCTCATCGGTGCCGCCGTGGCGATTACCTGGTGCTTTTGGTGCCACGACTGTGGACAAGGAAATTGTCCCCCCTCCGCCATCGACTACGCCTCCGCCGCTTCCTCCCGCACCAAACTCCCATTTGCCTACGTTTACTCCACAGAAATACCCAGTGTTAAGCAGAGCATCAACACCATCATTTACATCTGAGATGGATAATAGATCAGTAGTCGACATGGATGTGTCCGACGATTCCGAATAACATTTGCCTGACTATTTGTCAAAGTAATAGTAATGCTGGTCGAATCACGCGTGTTATGGATGAATGATTATTATTGTCGGTGGTGGGCTAAAGCTACACATCACATCATGCCAGCTGAGAATACAAACATGGTGACACGTTATTAGTTATGTGTTAAAAAATTGGAATGTCCGCCAGCAAGGTCCGTTTGTGTACTCGTACACGTGCAAGTCTACAGAGCCTTAGTAAGTAGGGTCAACCATTTATCGTGGCAGTCCATAGTCAATCAATGACCTGGACGTGCAGAATCATAGTGCGGTGGCACTGGATTGAAAATGTGGCTCGGAAGCGTGTACTGGTGATTGCGAGCGGGAGGCAGCAGAGCGTGCGCTAGTTGGGCGTGCGGCATAACGTGGCAGCGATTCAAGGGGCTTGGAGATGAGGAAGCCTGAAAGACGGTTATTATCGTGAGATGATGATGGTGGACATGACGAACCTTTCATTCCTGCTGCTTTCTCGCCTTGACGTCCAAAACCGTATCCAGCACGACTCGCACTCCTTGCGGCACCAAACTCGGGATCACGACCCTTTTCTTCGTACACTGTCGAAGAAGTGTAGGACTGTCCTGAGGATGAGGTACCGGATCTGTTAAGGTTCGCCGCAGGGGGCAAGTGGGTGGGGAGGGTGTCTTGAGGTCCGGCCCGCCATGCTCTGATAGAACGTCTTTGCTTTGCCGACTCGCGGAAGATTAAACCGAGAAGCATGTTGAGACAGCCAATGACAAAAAGGAAGAAGGCGGCAACGAGGGTGAAGTCGTCAACGTGTTGAGAAAGGACGGAAGCACCGATTCTATATGAAAATGAGCATGTCGGCACAGCAGACACGATGATAGTAGACATACAGTCCCTGGAATATGCCCAAAGCACCGAGACCGAACTGAGTCCCTAATACGGGAAAGAAGCGATCAAAGAATGCGGCAAACCAGCCCAGTTCGGAAAAAAGGAGGGTGATGACTTGGAAGATGATGAGCAGGCGGTTTACGACTGCCCAAAAAACACCACCAATCTGGTTTGGGACGGTGCTATCTCTGTGACAGATGTGAGAGAGTGACATGAGAGTGTTAGCTATGCACCATACAGGATGTATTCACAGTCGACGACAGCTTCACTGGTGGTATTGTTGCTCTGCTTGACTGCGTCATAAGCGTTCACAGCCTCGATGTCGGTGACTATGACAAGGATGCTGCTTGCAAAGACAAGCAGGAGAGATACGATGCTCAGCACGCGGACAGCATTGAGACCAAAGAAGATGTCTGGACGAGATGTGAGTGAAACGATGAGGTGACTAGGGGCTAAACACATACAGGTGCGGATGGATGGCATGATGCTTGTAGGACAAGGACTGTGAGGAAGGAAAGATGGGGTGACCCAGCACCAAATAATTGAAGAAGGGGGATGGGATACATGCCATCGTCTCGGGTTTATATACTCGACGCAAGTTGCCATTGACCAGCGTCTTCTATTGTTCTTCTCGTGCTTCACATATTACCTAAGTCCACCTTCCATTGTCCTCGTTGCCGAGTCAAACTTCGAAGATGACGTAATCACATTATATCGATCTATATATGTACGCAAGAAACAGCAACCGCCAACAAGGAAAACAACAATATTGCACATACTGTCCGTAGACTAAGGAATTGCATTGCTTGGATAGGAGGGGGACATGCATGGTAGAACAGAGTCCATAGAAAAACGTCCTTGTAACGATGCTATGAGTTGGTCGTGATGTGGAAGAATGTCCACTTTCCGTGATAGCGCTTTAGCGTGAATCCACTATGTGGACGAGTTTTCGCGTCCGCCTGTGTGTACAGACACACGCGGTGGAGGTTCGGAAGATGTCCGATGTCCACCCGGCGTTACAGTATCCGTCGGCGAAGGTGGTTCATCGTTCACAATCTGCAAGATACGTCGTTCCGTAGCAGGAACGGGGCTGCCGGTGCGATTCAGTGGTTCAAGAATCGCTAGCTCGTCCATGTTTGGTATCCAAGTGGTGTCTAGCAGTGGTCTCGTGCTACTTGATTGAGAGACCATAGACAGTGAACGGGGCGCAGGGCTCAGTACCCTCGATCCAGGCTGGGCCTGACCGGTCAGCAAGGAACCAGCTGTGGATGGCCGCGAGCCTGTGTGTACATTTTGAAGTAATGGCACGGCCGAGTGCGACGTGCTGCGGCTGTGTGTACCCGAGTGTTCGCTGACTGAGCCATACTGAGACGTCCTCAGCGGCTCGCCGGCTGCTGCAGGCGCAACGACATGCCCAACAAGTCCGTATTGGTATGGCTTGGGCTCTGCATTCGAATCGACTTTGCGCCTGTCGCGCTCGCGCCGTGCCGGCGCAGGTGGCGTCCAAGCCTCTTCATTTTCGACTATCTCCTCCTCAAAGATGTCATCCCATGATCGACGCCGCCGACTAGGGATATCGTCAGTAACCATGGAAAGCACACAGCACCGAACGTTTTACCATAGCCACCACAGGGACCCTACAATCACAATCAGTCCAAAGAATCCACCGAGAACACCTCCGACTATGGGCGCAACATGCGTTCCTGACCCCTGTGATGAACTACTTTGCAGGGCAGGGCTGGGAGGGGACGTAGGGACGTAAAAGGAAGTGGGAGGCAGGGTTGTGACCGTTGTGACAACTGTCTGCACGACAGAGCCATTTGGAAGGGTGGTCGAGGACGGTTCAACCAATATAGAGGGCGGCGGAGTAGTCTGAACCAGGATGGACGTAGTCGGAGGGGTATTATTAGAAGACTGCGTAGAAGTTTGCGCCGCGGGTGAGGTCGCTCCACCATTGGTACATGGAGCAAACAAGGTCTGGGTGGGCTGTGCTTCTGTGACTGGCACGCTTACGACAATCGGTACTTGAGCGGCCTGACCACCTAATAAATCTGATCAGCGCTCCTGCCCCGAGCGTGTCTATTCTGGCCGGACTAGAGCGACGGAGGCGAGTCACGGCCTCAGAACACCCCGCACACCGATGCGACGGTAGGAGGAAAATCGGTTGCGGTACTCACCTCCTACGGTGGTCACCTCCGTCACTGGTGCACTTGACACGCAACCAATCGAAGAGCCACTGATTGTGCCTGAAGCAACACACGTCTGCTGCACGACGGTGGACGCTTGAGGCTGGTTTGTGCTCTGAGAGTACGATGTGGACGGGGTGAACGTCGTGACAGTGGCATATTTGGTCTCTGTAGGAATTGGGGTACAGGACATGCTAAGCTGGACCAAGAGCGAGAACTAGACAAAGCAGATAAGACTGCGAGGGGAAGCGAGCGGAGAGGAATGAAGAGAAATGAAAGAGAGGACAAGGTAAAGTGTAAACCCTGCACAGGTCAAGGTTTTATTTTGTCACGGCACCGGGCATCGACCGCCGGCTGAAAGATATTAGCGAGAAATAAAGCCGAGTAAGCGCGTGTAAGTACAGCAAAGATAAACTATGAAAGACGAGTCAAGTCACTGGTACTCTTTCGTGCCTTTTCACGACCGCTGAGCGCCCCGCGCTCGGTCAACGTCAGTGGCGACCAAGAAGCTCGTTGCCCTCGTTTATCCCCGAAACCCACAGCCTGTGCACCCTCCCCTCCCGAAGATTTGATGTCCAGAACAGGTTCGGCAGGACATGCCACATTCTCCTGCGGAACAGCTTTGCTACCCTTCCTCACTTTCCACCACAGCGTTTTACCCGTCTTCTTGACAAACTTTGCAAACGAGACGACTGGATCCTCCACGTCCTCCTCTGGCACGTCAGGGTCCGCAGACCATAATAACGATCCACCCTCCTGCCCAATGTCACGCTTGCGGCGCGAGCGTCCAGGCGCACCGAGAGGTACCAAAGACCGCTTCCTGTTAGGATCGATTTGCGGAAGTGGCGCGAACTTGACAGTGGGAGTTCCCTGAGAGGAACCGAGGGATGAGCGACGAGCGTCGTGTAGGGATGGCTCAGGAATCAGCAACGTGGGCGAGCCAGTGCCTATGGAATAGCAGGAGTCTGGTGAAGTTGTGGTGACGAGGATGGCCACTTCATGGACTTGATGGGCGTCAAAGAGGGATTGGTTTGGCGACATATTGACAGGTGCCCGATGTCAGAGCGAGCGCGAAATTCGGAAAAGAGCGTGATTTGAATGAAAGTAGATGCTTCAGAGAAGTTGAGAGCCGTCCAGCGTCGCAGCCCGAACTGAACCAACGAATCGTCCGACGAGGACTTGGAAATTGGAACAAAAAAAAAGAAGTGTGTGCTTGGTTCATGTGACCAATCAATCATTAGCACCATCGTCGCCTCGGCTGTGATGACCACTGTTCGTCCCGACACACAGTCTCAGCCCCTCCTTCAGTATGGTCGAAAACGTTCCAACACCGCACAATCCCTCGCTAGGATGCCACCTAGCACCCCCGGCGCTCCCTTGAAGCTAGGCGACTCAAAGGTTCTCAACACCTGGGTCCATGACCCAAAAGAGTCACCAAAGGTCATCCTCAATCAATCAATCTGGCCAGGAGTAGCAGAGGGAGACTTGCTGCGCGTAACTCAGTCGGGAGACACTTCCGGTTATCTTTTTAACGTACCCAAAGATGAAGGCTGCCCAAAACCAACCCTCCAGGTAAACTCCTCTCAATCACCTCCTCTGCCCCAGCTGATCATTTCAGATATCTTTACCCCGGAACGTTGCCGACGCATTTGGCATGAAAAACAACACCGAAGTCACGGTGACCAAGGTAATCAACATCATACTGCATCCGTTCCGTTTACTCACATACAGGTCAGGTAGACAAGGATAGTCATTCGGCTGACTATGTCGAATTCTCTTTTGCCGATCAGTACCTGGGCCGCAACGAGATGTGGAGGCTCGGTAAACACCTCGCTGGTCAATGTGTCTTTGTCGACCAAGATATCTCGTTCATCGGTGTGATCGCCGCAAAAGTGCAGAGTATCTATGTCAAAGGCCAACAGGTGTGATTCACATCGCTTTCGCAACTGCATCTTTGTTCTCTTGACATTTTCTCCGCCAGGTGTCATCAGGCTATGTGACACCAAGGACCAAAACAATCTACAGGTCCTTGTCAGCCAAGGTTACGATATTCATCCAAGTTTGTCGTGAGCTCTGGCAGTTTGCTGGAGACGGCGAGCGGTTCTACGAAAAGATCGTTCATTCTTTTCTCCCAACCCTTTTTTCAAGATGGCGAGACGCGGGCACAGATCATACCGTCACGATCGTATTGATCTCCAGAGTTCATTACGACGCGACAGAACTAGAGTATGCTGCGAGCCCTTTGCGTCGCGACGAGGATGGACGGTGGTACAAGGATTTCTTCAAGGTCATTACAGATTTGGAGGTCATCAACGACTGGAATCCAACCCTGTTTCTCCTCAAGGATTCCTTTTGGGCCTTCCAGCGGGACATTCTCTTGGCACATCACTATCATCAAGCTTCCATGGAGTCTGTCAAACCCGACCAAGCGCGTTTGATTGGACAATTATCATATGCTCATGATGGCCCCATTCTCGAAGCACTTAACCTGGGTCTGAATCCCAACGAAACTCACTACATCGACCGTTCTTTGTCGTCAACAGGCGTCTCGACTATCCTCATAACACCCGGAACTGGGTACTTTCGTGTATCCAAACAGCTTTTGCGCTTGACAACGACCAGAATGTTGGATCAAGGGTTCGGCCTTGATCTCGTCTCTCTTGCGAAAGCCCCCTTGCATCAGAGTCCCATCTTCAGCTTCCAGGGATACGAGCCCAAGGTTGACAAAGACGCGAAAAGCAGCGTCCGCGACTTGGACCCGCTGTGGGGTGGCGATGAGACACCTAATGATACAATTCGACGGGAGAAAGTGACCTTTTGGTGGGAACCATTCTGGATTGGCGTGACATTCTGGGACAAGCAAATGGATCTGCCTTTTCGGAGGGATAGGTCGGTTTCGAGGCAATTCAAATTTCTTGAAAGCCAAACTGACATTGGATTGTGCTAGGTTCATCGCGAGGGCCAAAATGCATGAAATACAGATGCTCGGACTGTTGGAGCATGACGTTCTTGCGACTATCGAAGTCCCTTTCTTGCCCGAATTCCGAGACTCGTTGGTAACCCCTCGAGATTCATTCAGTGACGACAGACCTCCATCGGCGGCTGAGGCGGAGCAGGCAGACTTAGACCTCTTTGCATCCAAGAAGGGAAATCGGCCTACGGGTAGTACTCGGACTTCATTTGGATCGAGTGCAAGCAGCACGGTGGTTCCTTTGTCTTATCGTTCGTCTATGGTCACCGAAAGGCGCAGCATGGTTTCGCAGCGCACCTCTATTGCCTCTACACGCTTCACGCCGATTGAAGAGAGCCCACGCCGAATCATTATGGAACTTCCCCACGAAGGTGACGAAGATGGTCCAATACCTTCGGTCACTGGAGTGAGTACTTCTCCGTCTCAGTCCTCTGTGAGGTCTGGTCGCTCCGTCTCTACGACAGTTTCAACTGTTGCGGCACCCAATAGTGTCACTCCACCTTCCACGACGTCACGGCTCGCAAAGCTCGCTCCTTCTTGGCTGTACAATCCCTTCCGTAGTAATCTGGCAGCCGAGTCACAGTCATCGCCGAGTACCTCGACACATAACATCACTCCAACAACACCCACCACATCCGTTCGTGTTCCCATTATTCCGAATAGATCAGCGACACCATCGGCATCCATCTCACGTTCACCCCAGCCCATGGCTATCATTCAGACTGCCTCGGGTAGATCGACATTTAGTCGCACGTACGAAGAAGAACCATCGATAGCAATCCCTCATCGTGGTTCCATGTCGCGATACTCACCGATGAGTACACCACCCCGTGACGAACCGACATTCGGAAAACGTCGTAGCACCCTGACGTCGCTGAACATACCGCTCTCGTCCACGTCACCACAGTCAAGCCCCCGGACAAATCCTTCACGTCCCCAATTTGCGGTGTCATATACACAATCTTCGCTCGCTCGCCGTTGGGAACACATTTTCCCCGCCCCGATATACAAACAGGAAATCAAGTGGAAAGCGATGGTCACACCTTCGTGTCTCCCACTTACCGTGGAGCACTTCCCGAGCAACGCAGAATTAGAGTCTTCGTTCGATGTTTTCTCATACGACTTTGTCGTGGATCCCACCGAAATGCGTTCGTTCCTGGTCAAGCCGCCGAACGTGCCAGGCACGGTCGATGAAGTCCACCGTGCTTGGGCGCTGGTCGTGATGCGAGGCATGGTCGCCGTCCGACTTGCCCAAGGCTTCCAGTTCGTGCTCCGTTCCCAAAACGCATCCGACGAAAAGTCGACCTTGTCGCGCGCCAAGTCGTTCCTGGGCGAGGAAGACACCACGCCCAAGCCGGGCGGCGCAGCGGAAGTCTTGAACTCGACCAAGTATCCCGTATATCTGAGCATGAGTAACGAAATACACATGATATCGTACACTGGGGAAACGATCCAGGTCCGTCGATATGTGCGGAGGATGCCTCCCACGCAGCCCTTTGACTACGAGTGCTTGATCTGGCCCAAGTTGGGAGTCGGGTACACTGAACTAAAGACCATGTTCGTGTCGCACGGGCTAGAGAACTATGGGTGGAATAGGTGCGTACGGCATGCGAACCAAACCGAGACACGCTCGACTCACGCTGCGACAGATTGGACATGTTGGTCGCGGGCTATGAACACCAGTTCAACGAGTCCTTGCGTTATTGGCGCACTAGATTCGTCGTTATTCCGTCGGCCGAGGCAGCCGAGATGACGAGCGGACCTAGTGGGGAGAAAATGAACGAAGAAGAAATATGCTTGATGGGGATCGACAAGCTCGCAGAGATATTCACCAAGGCGCGCTGGCAACCGCCAGATGAACGTGGTCAACAGTTATCTCCCGTTCGGTTCCTGCCCACCACGCTCGGTCCCGCCCATTCCGTCCTAGACGAATCCCTGATGTCGCAACTCGACGAGATACATGCTGCCGGTCCACTCAAGAAGAAGATGAAGAGCGAGCGGGAAATTGCGGACATGTCTCTGCCCGCCATTGCCAAGGCAATGCGCGACGACGACGGTGTACCGATCAAACTCCATCGGTGGCATCGCAAGAAATACCTCGATTCGTTCACAGGGTTTGATTTTGTCTCCTGGCTCGTTCGTGAATTCAGGGACGTCTCGTCAAGGGAACAGGGGACGGAGTGGGGGGCGAAGCTGCTGGATCAAGGTCTCTTTATCCACTGCACGGGTCGCCATGGGTTTTTGGACGGGTGAGTGGCGTCCCCCTTGGTGTTCCAGTTTAGCCATTAATGGGTTTAAAGACATTACTTTTATCAGCTCAGTGGCGAGTATGCCACAGCGAGTACACCTTCCAGAGGGTGGTTCAAAGCCAGTCGTCATACCCAATCGTACGAAGACACGCTGACTGGGCGAGGTTACTATCCGTCGAGCCAAAAGCCAAGTGGAGTTAGCCCGAAGCGAACGAGGAAACGTATGATCCTCACGCAGAGCATGATCATTGATGTCGACCCTGGCAAAGTAGGTCTTCGTCTCCCTCGAGCTTTCCTACTATGACGCCCTCTGCCCCACAGAAAAGTGACATGGCGGAAACTGTCATACTGCACCATGACATAATACAGAACCCTGGGACAGTCTTCCATTTCGAGCTTCAATGGATCGGCTCCACTGCTCGGTGCATTGAGGACACGCTTCGACAATGGAGTAGGGCTATTGAGAGATATGGACTCAAGCTCGTGGAAGCATACGTGACCGAAATCAGTGACGTCCGTGATCGTAACGCGTTTCAATCATGCTTCCCGTTGCGCCTTGCGGTCCCCCCTCCAGTCGTTCTAGACCTGGAAAAGAGGATCCCAGAATGCACACAGTCAACACACTATTTTGAATATGCGCTGTTAAGGCGATTTGGGTTCATCGTCGATATCGAAGCGATGAACATGTACCCCAAGGATGTGGACGTGGTTTACTCCTATCGTCGAGCGCCGTTCAAATACTCCCAGTTCGTTCACCGATCGGGAGTTGCGTTCGTGCAGGTGTTGGGGGGTTCGCAGGGCTTCCTCTTCTTAACGAACCGGCTCATGGGTGCTGGCCGCATGGGGACTGCGATGAAGGGCAGGGATAGGCCTGTGGTCGCTGCCGATGAAATCCGGGCCAAGCTTTACGAGTTTTGTTCCGACAAGACCGCTCTGACGACGTTTTATGATGAAGAACTTGCTGCTCTTGGTCCAGATGATCCACCTCCGTTAAGTATATAGGTATCGGAATACAGTCTGATCACCTGAGACAGCAAATTGACCCGTGGAATCCGGACTGGGACACATCGAGGGGTCACGATACGCTGCTTGCAGGAACAACCACCTCACGGCCATTACTCCGCACCGAGCGTCGTGAAGGATCTCTCGAAAGGGGCTTACGCATATCTACGGAAATTGAGTTGCTGCCGCAGAACGGAGCGACGGACCTGGACTCACCAAACGCGTCCTCCTCATCTTTTCCACCTTTACCGACACCAAGCGTGCCATAATATTCTCTCACTCTACGATACACGCTATACCCGAATCCCTCGTACATGTTTATCGCGAGCGTGTTGTTACAGCGGACGTAAAGATCAACAAAGAATCCCTTGTAGTGTTCGTCAGAAACGAGTTCTAGGCGATTGACCATGCTGCGTGCGAGGGAGAGGCGACGATACTCGGGTGCAACAGTGAGCGCGGTGATGTGTCCATGCCACTCGGTCGACGGGCCCTCGGCCTTTCCGAGTACTGTATTGCTGTGAGATCGATGAGATAATATTCGGGGATGAAGCTCGTACTGTAGCCCATCATACGTCCGCTGGGTGCTTCTTGTGCGCAGCACAAATCAGGCCATCGTGAGAGGTAGGACAAGTAGAAGCTGATGCCATACTGGAAGCGACGCGTCAGTGCTGTGAGTAGAACGCCTCGATACGCCACATACGGTTTCTGTCCAGACGTCCAAATTGCTGTGTGTGTGTGGCTGAGGCGCGTTCGGTGAGAGACAGTGTCCAAACTTACATGTTATTGAACTTGAACATGTCTGTCGCCATGAACGGTCTGAGGACGCTCATCGTAGAGGACGGCTCGCGTGACGGTGCAAGAGTTATCTCTCGAAGGCCCTTTGGATCCTAACACGAACAAACACCTCTTGCAGTGCACGGAGTCCCTGCTGATATACAGGGCGAACTGCGGTGATTTGAGCTCAGAGACCCCTGGAACCGTATTCTCTGCTCTGCCTATTTCACTCAATCAATGTATCAGCAATTTTCTGCGACTGGACCCCCTGACTATGAACATAACTCGTTGATGGGGTCCCTCTCTACGGGGCCAAGTACAGTGGCCCCACATGCTACAACGACGACACATCAAAAGGCACCCCCGCTCGTCGCGACGGGCGACTGGGCCCATGAGCTCGTCCAACTCGCGAAAACAGCGGAACTCAAGTACGTTCACAGCCCACATGACGAGGGGTCCTTTTCCTCGGTTAAAGACACCGCATCATGACCAGCTGCCTCATAGGAAGCACTCTCTGACCCTGCAACTCCACACGGCGCACATCGTATCTGCACATGCGAGCCTAGAACAAAAGGACAAGGCTATACAGGATCTCAAGGAACAGAAAAACAAGTACGTCGTCCGCGTCACGCACGATTGGGGGTGACTACACCCTCACCGTCAAGCATCACACGTTCTCTATCATGATATTCTTCTGGTCCACGCATATTCCCATCACACGTTGTTCTGACCCCGAATGATGCAGACTTGACAGCGAACGGACGCGATTACTCAATGCTCTCGCCGAGGTTCGAACTTGTTCTTGCAGGAAGCGTGTGTATTCACTCTTTTTGTCCACCAGGTCAATTCGGACCGTGACAAGGTAAATCGTCTGCTCGGATGACATGGGAAAGACGTGGTCATATAATTGTCTAGGCTGACCTGCTCGAAGGATCTATTTCGCGAGAGTATGCCTGCGTTCCCTATTCGGTTACTATCCGATACTGAAAGCCGAATCGAAGATGTGCCGAACTTCGCCAGCAGATCGCAGTGTTACAAGAAGGGGAATATGCCGCAGCGAAAACGGAAGTGGACCGGTTGCGTCAAGAGCTCGGGCAGCCGCCACTGCCGCTATTACAGGCCACTTTGGACGAGAAGACGTCGCTGTAAGTAAACGATTTCCACGCTTGTGGCGAAGGTGATTTCTTTGGGGGGGGACTAGTTTCGGCAAAGAGACCGGACTATCCGATCTTTGGCTGGGATTGGACACGTATCAGAGATGGCCGTGGCCAGAACGCGCGCTATTCTTAACCGAGTTTCCTTTCTCTCTTGGTAGTGGAACGTGTACTCACGGTGCACTCTCGGCAACGATATAGGTATCTGCGCGATCGCCGGGTGAATGGTGAGAAGCGGAGTGCGGGTGACGTGAGCCAAGAAGCACCCACCGGGACGACGAAAAGGCCAAGGGGACGGCCAAAGGGAAGTAAGAATCGTGGGGGTCGGACGGGCGGAAACGCATCAGGCGGTGGTGGGGGGACAGCGGGTGGAGTGGCATAAAGCATGAAACTGATGACATTGTATATACCCGCAAACGAGATGATGAGTAGTAAGGGATTATATATCAGTTGTATGATGATTTGGATAGATTGGTGATGATGATTTGTTGATGTTGTTTGAGTGAGACGAGCTGGTTTGTAATTTGCCGTCCACGATCACGATTAATGACAGTCAGCAAACCCCGACGCGATGCCGTCGCTTAGTCAGAGTCAGGAGGAGTCAGCGTTTCTTCCCCACTGTTGCGAGTCATAGTCAAGGGAATCGCTAAGCGGTACAAGCGAGTATATGGGTGTTACTCGGGGCTGCGCTGCGGTGAATGGCGGCTGCGGCGACAATGGCAGCGTGGTGGGTGAACAGGATGAGCCGAATTCTACTAGATTGAATGATGTAAGCAAAGTGGTTCGAGGGAATTCCCCTCGTTCGGCTCTGACTCGGATTTAGAATTCCATTGCTAATCCGAATCTCCCTTGTCACATCTTCCCTTTTCGTCCACTTCCGATTCGGCCCTTTGGTTGGACCGGGTCCCCTTTATAACTCCCTTCTCGTCTTCGTCATGGCCAACTGTCTGCCTCCTCACAACAGCAATGGTTCGCTCCCCGGTCCACCACGCCAGCCTCGTAGACCCTGCCACACACCCCCCAGCTCTCCTCGAGCTACTCGACATCAAGCTCTCCAGACCCGTCCTCGGTATGTCCACCCCCAACGCACACCACTCCCCCTACTCACCCCCCCCGCCCCCTTTTAGAATATATCGTTGACTGTGTCATTGATACCGTCGACTATGCCATGGGTCGTCCATCCTCATCCCGTCGCGGACGCGCTCTGTCACGCCGTTCAGAGCATGCCGCATTTGCCACCTTTGTCACCAATGTCCTCTCCCGCGCCGAGGTCACCATTCCCACCATCCTCGTTTCGCTCGTCTATATCCACAGAGCCAAACCTCATCTCCAGATCGCGCTCGAAGAATGGGCGTGCGAGCGCGTCTTTCTTGGCGCTGTCATGGTTGCGAGCAAGGTACATTGCCTTTTTTTCACTTCCCATGCCATTCCGTCGCTCACCCATGTCTTATTCTAGTATCTCAACGACTCCACTTTGAAAAACGTGCATTGGGCGCTTTGCACCGGCGTGTTCGGCAAGCGCGATGTTGGCCGCATCGAACGCGAATTCCTAGACGTTATCGGCTTTGATCTATCTGTCACTGAAGATGACATTCTTAACCACCACGATGCCCTGTCTGCAGTCGCATTGGCTTCTCACCACCATCGTCGTCATGTCAATGTCCACACTCGCACCCATTATCAGCCTACTCGCCACGCTGTCCCAGACTTGGATCCTTCCAGTCCCAAATCGTCTTCATCTGGGAGCTCTCCCGCACCTCTCACACCAGAAACGCATGTCGATCCCACTTTTGGTCATCCCAAAGTGTCTCATGAGAACGTGGACGACAGTAGCACTCGGGTGGAACCGATTCCGTCCAAACAATCGCAGCCCTTGACATCGACGATGGACTTGATTCGGGCTTTCCCTATCCCCATGCCACATTTACAATCGTATTCACAACCTTCTGCGCCGTCGCACAAGCCACAGCGTCGTTCTTCGCATCGGCCTTATTGCCGATTGACACAAGTTACTGCATAGCCCTGTCTGATCTCCTTTTACCATCTCTGAGAATTGTGGTGTCGCTATATTTTCTGACATGTACCACTCTCGCATCTACAAGTAATATATTACATCTATCATGTTTCTGTCTAGTGGAATGAGTACCCCGCTTATCTGCCTTGGTACCATTGCCAGCGGTAACTCAAACTGTACCGGATTATGTCAACATGTACAGCAGTGGACCGGCCAGGTCGGACCTAGTCCTCGTTATTTGCGGACCTTGGCACCCGTGCGGTCGCGTCGGACGACACACAAGACCTTGTTTTGATGATGATTCGACCTTTGCCTGTCAACCTAAAATTGATCCAATCCTTGCACCACACAAAACGTGTCTCCGCTCCGTACACGTGTTTTGTCATAGGCTGCGTGATGAGCATATCTCATTCGCTTACTGCGCCGTCGCTTGCGATGCCGAGTTGCATCGCCATCATGATCCACATGGAACGCATGCGTGTGACTCTGCCGCCGCCGCGTGCCTCGAACCAGCTCGTGCGTTGTGTACTTCATCGGCAGATCGACGCGGACACAGGCGTTCCTGTCGTGCCGTTGCTGTATTTACGAGTACATATCGCCCGCACACACAGCAACTCATCTTTCCTTTCTGTTCTTCTGTTCACATCTCTCCGTCGGTCCGCGGATATTCCCGACCCGAGTAGCAACGCTCTTCGAGTGGCGGCCAGTGGCTTTGTTGCCGATACAGTCCTTGTGACAAGTCCGGGGAAACGGACCTGCCTTGATCGTTCCTGCTGAGTCACAGACCCGAACAAGGCCAGGGCCTGTACCTTTTTGAGTGACCACACCGCAGGCGAAATGAAGACTCGAAAGCGGTGATTGTGACCGTCGGTGTTGTACCTTGTGCTCTGACCCGCTGCGGCGCAATGGGACCAACCCTGGACCCCCGTTTGGAAGGTGGGCGTGTTCGGCCGGCTCGTCCTGGCTTACGATTTAGCCATAAATAATCCTCCACAGTCCTATCCTATTTTGGACCTTCTCTCAACACCCATGATCATAGCGAATGGCCGTTTATAAAAAAACATGACATCGTGGCATGGCTTCCTAGTGAGATACAACGATACAGCGTGAATGTTACACAGTGGATGTGCGCACGTGTGTGAGTACTAGGGTATGTATATCTTCGAGTATCCTTCCACACTAGCGCCGCCGTCAGACGAGCGATCTAGAACCAAACGAATCCGTGGCTTACCTGGTGCGACAACAAGGACACGTGTGCTTCGAGGTAGACGTGCGAGACGCCAAGTTTTCTCGGCAGTCATCGCAAAGCGCAAGACATCTGCAAACGTCAATCGAGCTACAACAGTGCAATCCCCTAATGTGCTCACCGACACGGCCAGCAAATAATCTGACGCGGCTCCACAGTACATATGACACAGTTTCTTCTGACTTCATCAAGCGAATCTTGGGGTCGCGTAAAGACAACTTCTGGTCTCCGCGCGTCAATCACCTCTGTCCACCCATCCTTGGTATCTTGGCGCAGCGAGCCGGACGAAGAACCAGACACCAGCTGGCTAAAACGTCGTCGCGTCAATGGAGATGGTGCATGATCAGCCAGGTGGGCCAATAAGTGGGAGGCTGATGTCGGCGTCGCCACAGCAGAGGAAAGGTCCGCATACAGACCAACAGCTTCAACTTGATCATCGTACGCGTTGTTCTCTGCATCGTCGGAAAACGAGGAAAAAGATTCCATAGAGTTTGAACGCGACCGCGAGCTTGGTTCATATTCGTCGTATTCATCATCGCTGAGTTGTTCCCCACGAATAAACCTATCATAGACGTCCCGGTTGTCTAGGTGCTCGGCCTGGGGAGGGTCATCCGAAGGAGTAGCGTCCTCCGTATTCGGAAAAGACACCGGGCGCAAGCGCGGGCTCCTCAAGAAATCCCGGAAGAGCGTGTACAGTCGTTTGAGAAACCGGGCCACCCCGACAGTAAACTTTACAAATTCACGATACCAAGCAAGATCCAACCAAAGATCGCCGTCGTTGGAAGTCACCTTGACATTCCTGATTTCGTTCGCGAATCCTTTCTTCGCTCGGCGATTCTTTCCGTACCCTTCCAAGGAGTGTGAGATGGAGTCGACGCCAAAGCGGCCAAGTGCGACTGTCCCGACCTCTGTCTGGTCGAGAGAGGATGACATAAAAGCAACACCGCCGACCTCATTCCCGAAACCGGCGACGCTCGAGGTTTCCAGACTGGCAGTTCCCATGCGGAGGAGAGCGATAGAAAAGTCTTCGTCGAGCCTCGGCAATAGAGCGGCATGATGGCCAAATAACGGGCGAGACACGGAACCCTCTGCAACTATCTGTGTCAGGGCATTAAGAAAGATGGCGAGAAATGTGACAAAGAGAAGGACGGATTCAAAGAGGCATGGCATATAGTTGAGAAGAGGGTAAGTCGAGTCGGAGAACCATAGAACCCAGTGGAAATGAATGAGGGCAATAATAGATACAAATGCGGAAGGGAGGAGGCGATGATTTGACCAGGACTGTTTTATTCCCAAACAGTGAACAATCGAGAGCTATGAAAGAGTTGAGTTTCTCGGCAGATGGAGAATGTGTCATAACAGACTTGTAAGAGAGGGAGAATGATGGTAAAGACAACATGCTTGTCTGGACGGGATGGGAGACCATGCAGTTGTGTGTTGTGTGTTATTGGGGACGAGTATATGTGCAACAGGAAGGCATAACCGAACTGAGAGGTAATGAACGATTAGTAACCGAGGATAGGTCAGGGTTATCAATTGTACATGTGGCCATATGACATACCAAGTTAAACGGGGAAGCACTGCTGTTTGAACCTTCCAAGCCACGGGTCAGTGCTTCTACGCAGAGTGCACCGCACACGGTACAGAACGTAAACCAGCATAGGGCAGATGTGTCGTAGCGTGCGACCCACGAAGCGAGGAAGAAGAGTGAATCAGAGGGGATTTTGTGCGCGGTCTGTGCGAGGGTGGTGGACCAGAGCAAGAGGGACTTTGATAGAAAGTAGACGGAGGGGAGACGGAGGATGAAACGGACGAGGGAGGAGGAGAGATCAAGAGGGAATATAGCACATGCAATGTGGAAGAAGCGGTGCTCTGATTGTGGACGGGTGAAGCGACGGACTCTATGGCGTGGTGGTACGACGATGTTCTGAATGCGATGCATGAGGACGGCCTGTCGTATGTGTGAGAGCAGAGATTTGGAGACAAGGAGGGGCTATTATACCATGACGATGAGGCCGAGTATGTAACCCGAGGTGAGGAATCCCCAGGGCCCGGGTAGGGGATTGAGAGCGGACTGCTGAGAGTGCTGTGGTGGATGGCCGTCGAGCCAGTCGTTGAGCTTGCGCATGCGAACGACGAAGCCGGGCAGAGGCCAGCTCGTCGCGTTGGACGCCATGGTAGGAGTGGAGTTGATTAGTCAGCATGTCCTTCCTCAACCTCCTCGCTGCCACTCAGCCCGCCATCAGCATACCCGCCACCGCAATACGCGTGCTCGACAGCCCACACGCGTTCTACCCTCGTCTTATCGTGCGTGCTCGTGCTCGTGTTCGCGTTCAGCGCCAACTCACCCTACACAGGACATCGTACGTCGTGCAAAGCGGCGCATCTTTCTCTCGTCCCTCTACCTGAGCGCGTCAGAGCACCATCTGGTCCGTCTGCGTCCACCACGCGTCCGCATCCGCTCACTCGCTCTAGCTAGCATCTCTCGACACCGCACTACGCCAAAACGACCGTCTTCACCTCCATCTCACGCTCGACTACAACCGCTCGACCCGGCCCGGCCCGGACTCGCCCGTCCTCGCCCTCCTCCCCCTATTGCGTGCCCATGGACCAAGAGTCCATGTCTCCCTCTTTCGCAGCCCAAACCTCAGCGGTCCCATGACCACACTCGTCCCGCCCCGCTTCAACGAGGGCTGGGGCACATGGCATCCAAAAATATACGGCGCCGACGACGACATCATCATCACTGGGTCAGTTTAGCCGTCGCTTGGTACCCCTCGAGCTAACCCGCACCACAGTGCTAACCTCAATAGATCCTACTTTACCAACCGCCAAGACCGCTACCTCCATTTCAAGGCTCAGCCAACGCTTGCAGACTATTGTTTTTCCTTTCTGCAACTAATATCCTCTTTTTCGTATAATATACTCTCTTCACCTGGCATAGACGCGCCCATAATACAATGGCCCGACCCATCTACCCAGCCTTGGAAGATCCAGCCCAAGGTACACGACGCATTGTCCAAATTCCAGGCTTCCCGTCTCACGTCCTCGCATCACACCGACGACACCGTCTTATTTCCCGTCATACAAGGCGGCCAATTCAATATCCGCGAAGAAGAGCGCACCCTGTCCATCATCTTTGATCACCTGGCATCTCAACACGCCAACGGCGGACCTACCCCTGCAATGACTTGGACCAGCGGCTACTTTGGCCTCTACAAACCCTATCAAGACATGATTCTCAAATCTCCCGCCGCATGCGACGTCATCGCCGCCAGTCCAAAGGTACTACCGTACGCTCCACACTCCCCATGTCCTGCTGACATATTGTAGGCAAATGGTTTCTACGGTTCTCGCGGACTGTCGGGTCTCATACCTGAAGGATATACCCTATTGGAGCAGAGGTTCATGCGTGCAGTTCGTGCAGCTGGTCGATTATCCGATCAACGCGACGATGCCGTCACTCTTTCAGAGTGGGAACGACCAGGTTGGACCTACCACGCCAAAGGTAGTCTGCGTCACTTTAGCTTGCCACGGCTTGACTCATACTGCGCAGGCATCTGGCTATCCCCTTCCAAAGACAGTCCACCTATGTTGACCATGTTCGGCTCGACGAATCTGAACTCGCGGTCTGCGAATCTCGACACCGAACTTTCCTTTGTAATGGTCACGTCCTCACAGGCATTACAACAAACCCTCCACAATGAGGTACGTAACTTGCAACGATGGACAGGGCCATGGAGAGGAGCCGATAGAAAAGTTCGTCTGAGAACGAAAGCGATCGTTGGTCTGGTTGGTGGCATGTTGTGAATCGAATTTATTATTTCCCTCCCATCTCACCAAATACGTTGCTTGCTCGGCCATGAGTTTGTGTGGATCCTCTGCGACCCTATGCCCGATGTACGTAGCCCGCGGGTTCAAGGTACGGCATGGATACAACGCAATTCATTCAAATGGGATTCCTTGCCGCAAGGCAGACCTGTCGCTGCTCACGGCTCTCCGCCAGCTATATTGGATTGTGTTGGTTCCATAGATCTAGGCGAATCACTTTTTGCTTTCTTCTTTTTTCCTTTGTCCCCGCCATCATTGGGAGGCGTGACGTACTCAAACTTTCTGGTGTCGAGGGTGAACGTGACGGGGCCCTATCGTGCATTCAAAGTCAGTCCAAGCGCGATATGCTAGCCCACTTCGATTGTACCTCGTTTGTCAAGCTCACGGCCATCATGGCACCAAACTGACCGTCTGTGCGTACTCTTTAGAGTCGTCCCCTCGTATCCAATCTCCAAAGCCTACCTTTGATGCGATCCGGGACATACAGCTGCTTCATCTTGTCTAAAAACACGCCGTACAGCTGACGCGACGGCTCCGTAGACTGTCCAACGCATGTGTGCAGCAAGAACGACAGACATGAGCACGGGCGAACGTACCATCGCCCTATGAAAATCCGGCTTGTTCCCCTTGGTCGTGTTCGCCAACAGCGTAAACTGCGACACGCACAGGACCTCGCCCGCGATGTCCTTGACGCTCGTCTTCCACATCGCCCCGCTCGCATCCTCAAAGACGCGCAAGGAGAGTCTGTCGGGACGGGTCAGCTTCGGGGTTGGTAGCGATCCCTGGGTGTGGTCGAATCACATTTTATTGGAGAGGGTGTCGACGTCAGCCGGGGTGTCGTCTGTCTTGCGCGTGGGACGTGTTGTTGAGCGGTGTGTGTTGGAGAGTGAGAGCCATACCAGTTCCGATGCCGACGAGGACCATGAGTCCTCTAGATATACCGGAGATCACTTTGCCGTCGACTGCGGGAACGTGAGATGGATGCCTTGCAAGTCGGCTTGGATTGCTCACCAGTGACGGAGGCGGAGGCAACACGCTGTACTACTGCTCTCATGATGGTATAGACGGGTGAAGAGGTAGAGTATCATCAAAGTCTAATTAGGCAAGCTGTACGATACATATGGACTAGGCTGAAATTCAAGTCCGAAGGCCCTCGTCGATGACACCACAGCCCAAGCACCAATCTTCAGAATAGATCGTTGCAATCTGACCTGGGGCAATGCCCTTTTGAGGTGTACGAAAGATGATGTGTAATCCTTGGGCATCTCTGCAAGGAATCAATGACCGAATTGAACAAGGAGGGTGCACCACCCACCGATAAACAGTGCAAGGGATATCAGTCATGCAATGTCGATACTTTACGTGCGCTTCCAGGCCAGAGGAGTCATATACTTGCCATGGCTCACCGTCCGCCCATATCCAACGAAAGTCGCGAACGCGGATACTTTCGACGTACAACGCGGAATGGTCCCTGTCAAATACTGAGCAGAACGGAAACGCAAATGAGCGGCACGACTTACGGCCCAGGTACAACGAAGATGGTGCTTGTCTGTGGATCCTTCTTGGTCACAAACATTCTTTGCGGCATGCCACTGAGTTTAGCTCCTTGACCAATGGTATAACTCCATAGTCCCTGGTGAACGCCTACTTGCTTCCCGGTGGTCAGATCTACAATGGGCCCAGGTTTGGGTACGATGTATTGTGCTGGAAAGGTCTGAGCTCGTGACAATGAACAAGACATGGTCGCGATTTACATATAAATTCACTGAATCTCTTTCGTTCTCCAACGAAGCAGAGACCCATGCTTTCATCTCTCGTTGCTGTCGGTAACTTCCACTCGATAGCAAGATTTCGTACCTGGGTTTTGGTTAACTGAGAAAGAGGAAATAGGGCACGCGAGAGGCTGTTTTCGGAGATAGACGATAAGTAGTATGTTTGATCCTTGGTAGAGTCCAGGGGTTTTCTGAGCATCGGACGCGGCTTCGTGTAACGATCACTCGAATCCCAGGTCTTGCAAGCATAGTGCCCTGTTACAGCACTGGTCAGGAATACCTGAAAGCGTAGTTTGGAGGGGACGGGTACCGGTCGCAAGCCATGCATCTGAGAACGCAGGTTCCTTCGTAAGACTGTCCAAAAGGGCGCCGAATTTCACCTCTCTGTGTCCATCAAGATGGGTAAAAAGAAACTGCAAAGTGAAACCCGTTCTTACCTGTTGCACCAAACATCGGGATTCGGTGAAAGTCCCAAAGCCCAATCCCTGAGAGAAGGTTCAAACACCCGGAGCCAATATTCCCGACTAAGATCAATCTGCTCCCTAGTGAGACTGCTTTCGTCGACGAGAAGGGCGCGAACGCACCATTTTGACGGGGATGTCGAGCATCCGACAGACTCTCTGCACGTCCTCCCAGTCTTTCTTCCACTCGCATCCGTCGTCCGACCCGGATTCGTCGCGTGTGTCCCAATTCCGCATGAATACTGCAGAGAGGTCATATCCCTAAGCAACGCAATTAAAGCGCAACGTGATGAGACATGGCTGGACTCACGTTCGAGAGGTCAGCCAAAAGTTTTGCGGTCACGGAGGAGTCAACTCCGCCGGACATTGCTACTATGACTGGATGGACATTAAAAGACGTCTGAAGCCTTGGACTAATGGACATACCTTTGTCTCCTTTCGATGGTGTAGTTGGGCTAGCATGATAGTTTCGACGTAGTATAGGACATCGTCGTACAAGATTGAGTCGGAGCATGTGTGACGACGGAACAGAATGTGACTGATCGACTTTGACTCCATCTCATCCCGAAACACCACTGGCAGAGATGGTCGTCGGCACAAAAACTGATGGTAATTCCTCAACCACGCCCTCCTTCGGTTTCGATTAACCCCTACTCGAAGGCCCTTCACAGGCCGAAATCCTCCTCCGAGTCACCTCTGCGATCGCTGCAGAGTTGATCAGAGCGCACGACGCCAATGAATCCATCTCTCTCAACGAGCTGCGCGCCAAGATGTCCAAAAAGTTTGGCTTTGGAGGCGTACCCAGACTCGTCGACATCATCAGCGCCATTCCGGACGACTACAAGAAGGCGCTCCTTCCAAAACTCCGTGCGAGACCGATTCGGACTGCGAGTGGGGTGAGCTCATTTCACGACGCCGTCCGTCCGACGTGGCTCATACTTTTGTTGTTCAGATTGCGGTGGTTGCAGTCATGTGCAAGCCCCATCGATGTCCGCACATCGCCATGACAGGGAATATCTGCGTGTAAGTGCGTTCGTTGTTGGAAGTAACATATCCTGACACTCCGCGCAGATATTGTCCAGGTGGACCTGACTCCGACTTTGACTACAGTACGCAGAGCTACACCGGGTATGAGCCCACGAGTATGCGTGCCATCAGGGCCCGTTACGACCCATACGAACAAACGCGTGGTCGCGTTGAGCAACTGAAAGCCCTTGGTCATAGTGTTGACAAGGTCCGTGGCCATTCTTTTTCACTGGATGTCCGTACAAATCACGTTGCTCAGGTCGAATTCATCATCATGGGCGGTACGTTCATGAGCATGCCCGAGGACTATCGTACAAAATTTATCGCTCAACTACACAATGCCCTCTCGGGATTTACTGGTCTGGACGTCGACGAAGCAGTTCGTTACTCGGAACAGAGCAAGTCAAAAGCCATTGGTATCACCATTGAAACCCGCCCAGACTATTGCCTTCGACCTCATCTCAGGCAAGCCTCGGAATTGATCTTGACCGAGGACGGCATCTGAGCTCTTTCAACTATAGTCAGATGCTCCGTTACGGATGCACTCGTCTAGAGATTGGGGTACAGTCAGTTTACGAAGATGTCGCAAGGGATACCAACCGCGGACACACGGTTCGGGCAGTATCCGAGTCTTTTCATCTCGCAAAAGATGCTGGCTTCAAGGTTGTCGCACATATGATGCCCGACCTCCCCAATGTTGGGCTCGAAAGAGATCTCGAGCAATTCAAAGAGTATTTCGAAAACCCTGCCTTCAGAAGTGATGGCCTTAAAATATATCCGACATTGGTGATTCGCGGAACTGGTCTGTACGAGCTTTGGCGAACTGGACGATACAAGAATTACACACCCAACGTCCTGGTCGATGTCGTTGCTCGTATCCTCGCGCTGGTTCCCCCGTGGACGCGAGTGTATCGGGTCCAGAGGTAAATTGCATCGTTGGGATAGAACATTACTGATTTTATTATTCCCAGAGATATACCGTTACCTCTTGTGACAAGTGGTTGCGAAAACTCGGGGAACTTGCGTGAACTCGCTCTAAATCGCATGAAAGATTTTGGCGCAGAATGCCGAGATGTACGTTTCCGCGAAGTCGGTGTAAGTCCCTTCCTATTATCCTACTAGCGTGTACAGACTTGATTGTCTCTAGATCCACGAAATCCACCACAAGGTTCAACCAGAATCGGTGGAACTTCTTCGCCGCGACTACACGGCTAACGGTGGTTGGGAAACATTCTTGTCTTACGAAGACCCTGAACGAGACATTCTCGTCGGGTTGCTGCGTCTCCGTAAATGCTCAGATGAAGGCACATTCAGACCGGAGCTAGTTCGCAAGGAAGGCGTAGAGGGTGGGTCAAGTATAGTGAGGGAACTGCACGTCTATGGGACAGCAGTTCCGGTACATGGTCGTGATCCGACCAAGTTCCAGCATCAAGGCTTTGGTACGTTATTGATGGAGGAGGCGGAGCGAATAGCAAGGGAAGAGCATGGAAGTGTAAAGCTAGCTGTTATTTCGGGTAAGCCGTTGCTCAGTCATTGTGTACTTCTCTGACACGGTATCTGTAGGTGTTGGCACACGAGACTACTATCGAAAACTTGGCTATGAGCTCGATGGCCCATACATGAGCAAGTCACTTGTATGACAATGTACACGCAGCATTGTACACCATAATGTTGTATTTCTACCTAATCTACTCTGCAGCCTATTGAGGCTGGTCGTCCAAGACGAGCGTATGAAAGTTTGGGAACACCAGCTCCTCCTCGACCGTTTTCCGTATGACATCCTGAATAAACCGCTCTACCCGCGTCACATTCTTCAACATATGTTTGTCTGCCTGACCGATCTCGCTCTCGATCAATATAGACGGCAACAAACGTTGACCGACTGGCAGAGGTTTTCCGTCCCGTTTCCCCCCTGTATCATCATCCATGTCCGGTGGTGTACTCGACTGGCTCCGTTCTCGTCGACATGCAGGCCCATACGGGTCCAGGTCGTCCAGTATGCAGATATGAACGCGTCCACGACTACCTTCATACGCCAACGCCACCTCGCCATTGAACACGAGACCGGTGACGGAGAGTTTGATCGGCAACGACATAAACGACGGAGACGGATAATTGATGAGCAACGAGGTCGTGAGCGTCAGACGGAGATTCGAGTGCCAATTCAGATGGAGGTGCAGCTGGAGATCTGGTCGTGCCTGCTGCAGGTCTGGCGGTGGTGCGTCCGGTGTGGGCGACGCATGGCGCGTCGTCGGATGGCCGACGGCCATGGATGACGTTGATTCGTGCACAGAGCCGCCCTTGGAGGACGACGTGAGGTGGAACACCCCAGACGACGGTCTCGGGGCGACGATGGGCCTGGAATCGCCCAAGCTTGGCATGCTCCTGTTCCTCTGCACGGGCAGGACGGCGCCCCACATGTCCCGCGGCGAGCCCGGGTAGAGCGCCGGCGTCGAGGCAAAGAGGTCCACCGCGGGCCCACGTCCGTACCGCACGTGTGGCGGGAGATGGTGGTACGCCAGCGCGTCCTCGGCCAGTCCGCGTCGTGCTGACCTTCGCGACACCCACTCGAACCCATCTTCGTCCTCCTCTGCCACCGCCGCTGCGCTCTCTGCCGCCTTGACGCTGTTGTCCTGCTCAGATTCAGCATCCTCCGGATCGTCTTCGAGAAAGTCACGGTGGATGTCCCGCAGGTCAACGAGCTCGACGTCGGGTGCGTGGGTACCAAAGTCGAATCCCGTGATTTCGACGGGTCCGATGAAGGACGGCCGTTGGGTGTGGGTGAGCTGTCTGTTGAGGACGTCGACGAGCGTTTTGGCGAGGGACGCGTCGAGTTTGTGCCATTCCAAGTCGATCGACATCGTGGCGAGCGTTCCCGAGTCGCGATTTCACGCACACGGTCTACAACAGGATGCGCGCTACTCAAACGTCTCGATGACATCCATGGCAGCGACAATAATACAGTATGATACAATGGAGACAGCTAGCTGGCCACGAGGGCGCGCAGCGTCCTATCGAGATCCCCCTCGTTTTCAGAGAGCGCCTTTTCCGCCTGCGCTTGGGAGATGTCAAACTCCTTGACCTGATACGTAGTCAGACTCCATGACGCTTTGCGATCGACGTCGAATGCACGCACGATGAGGTCGATATCGTCTTTCTTTACGGCTACTTGGCCTTTGATTGACTTGACTGACTTGCGGTCTTGCACCAGCTCGCGGAGACTAGCGTCTAGTTTTGTTTTTGAATACGAATAGCCGTCATTGAACTGTGGTGATCTCAGAACAAGGATGGGATGTGGATGGTGCAGTAGTACATACTTGGGCTATCACTTCTGCCTCCCGCCCGTTGTATAGGTCGTTGGTACTCATCAACGTATGCGTGGCAGTGCTCATCTAACAGATCAGGTTGGGTTGGGTCTATTTTTTTGGTCAAAGAGATATTACAGCTAACACCAGACTAAAATGCCAGCGAACGTCTTACTACTCTAGAAAGCTCGTCGTCAAACGCCTACGGATCCTCGTGCGTCAAATTAATGAGGGCAGTCCCTTGTCCCGTGCATCTGCCAGTGGTGATGGCGGGAAAGTTCAAAGGAAAATAAAACCAAGAAAAAGAACGTAGAGAATGCACATGAAACGGAACGACGCACGAGAAAACCCCACAGGTATGACAACGACGAGAAAGGGACTGGATGCAAAGCGAGAGGAAACCGTGGTGGGCGTTAACAACGTTATATATGTGAAATAAATTTCTGCTTGCTTGGGATTGGGTCGATACTACGCAACGCGAGGTAGTTGCCGAGCAATAGCTGTAGATAGACGTTTCTAGTAGAACGGGGTATAATGTGTCATCACGTTAGAAGTCATATTAAAGAGTTCAATTCTCCGCTGCGTCCGTGGCAGATCACAGTCGCTCTTCCGGTCGGGGTGTCGGGGTACGCGATGGGAAGGGTGAGCCGTAAGGTGCGCTGAGGTACCGAGATGTAGACTCCATCTCCGAAAAGTACTCCTTCTCCACCGGAGGCCCTGACTTATCCCCCAGTCCAAGGGCAGACGCGATAGCTCGAGGGCTCCCAAATGGCGACGGCTTCTTGGTAGGAAATTCACCAAGGATAGGGTCCTTCTTGGTGAGTGACAGATCTGGAAAGGGCGTTTTGCTCGTCGAGGACATGGCAATGTGGGATTCTGTGGGTGCTGGCTGGTTGTACATTGCAGTGGCTGCAAGCACAGTGGAAGCTCCGATGATGAACGAGAGCGTGACATAAAAGTCGAAAAGCACTACCGACGCCAGGAAGGAAAGAATGATGGAGATGGACGTGGCAAAGCCTTTGAGGATGTTGTCTGAGTATTTGATGACAATCGCCGTAACCAGGCCACCGAAAACCTGGATAGCTACGGTAGCCCATGCCCAGCCGCCAAAGTTGCGGAAGACGTAGGCAATGAAAGCCTCTGATGTAGGAAAACGGGGGGAATACATGATGGGCACGAGGGCTGGCAGGAGGGAAAACAACGACAGCTGGACGTTCCGCACCCACAGATCGGCCTTTGAGTTCTTGAGAACCATCTCAAAGTAAACTCCGGCCAGACCAGACGTGAAGCAAGCAGCCGTGACGGCACCGAAGCCTCTGAGTGGGCTCATGATATGGATATGCAGTGGTGCTGCGTCGTGGGCACTACCCACGCGTATTTCTCTGGGTCCGGCATCGGTGGAAGTTTGGACTTGGACGATTCCGACACCAATAGCCAAGAAGAACAATGAGAGCCACTTTGTCGGGGTGAGCCTTTTCCGCAAAAGTAGGACGGAGAATGCAGCGGTGGTCAGAATCTTCATCTGATATGCGACTTGGAACGAGGCGACAGGCAGGTTTCCGATGGCAACAAACTGCAGGGAATTCTGCACGACGTAAAGTAAGGCAGGAATCGAGAGCTTCCAACAATCGGTGCTGAAGATCTCGCTGCATACTTGACGAAAGGGAGCGGACCAGGGAGCAAGCGAATAGATGAAGCCCCAGAACGACTTGCGAGAAGATAAAGGTAGATCTGCATCCTTGGCCCTCCACAGTGCGATCAAGAAGGATATCGAACCTTTTAGAATCTCGCCTAAAAGGACGGCTGAGGCTGGAGAATATGATAGGTGGGGTGGGGTGGAAACCCGTGAATAGTGCATCACTATGGACAACGACGCATTCTGCACAGCAAGGGTAACAAGCCTTGGAAAGGACAAATATATGAGTTGGTGAGGTGACTATGAACATGGACGAGACTCACGACACATATTTCAAGGGCATCCCGCAGAATGTTGGATCTTTGGACACGGCACGAACCTCGGGTGATACGTCGACAGGGGACTGATTGAGTAGAAGACCTGAGGACTTGCTTGACAAGTTGTCCAGGGCGGCGGGTGGGAGGAGCGGTGCTAAACGCGGACTGGGAGAGGACATGGCGGGGATGTTGGGGGACGGAGGGACGGAACGGACTGAAGGGTAGGCGCGGTGATACATTTCATTTGAGGGAGAGAGCACTGCGGGATCTGAACTCAATACGGGCTACACAGTGTGAGGTGGAAGATGGTTCACTTTTACGAGAAAGGACGACTGGCGTAGTCATGATCAATTCGGGTTCGTGTAGGGAGCGTCACAGATACCCACCTCCCAAAGACGCGATCCGGCAAGGTTGTTGAGGGAGGAAAGCGGTGAACTGAAATGATGGGAAGAGACTAGAATAGCTTGCGAGCTGTTGCTCGGCTTTCAAATAAAAAGGATTCTGCGCGGGCAGAAGAGTGAATAAACTAGGTCGTGGACACCTGTTGGTTTTTTTTTGGAGGAGGCGGGAGGGAAAGAGACGAAACTATTACCGTTCCCACTCGGCTGTCAGACTCGTCAACCGTTCTCGTGATCATCCATTTTTCATTCAAGTCTGTATCTAAGTAATTAAACGACACACATGCCACCAATCCCGAGCCAGGTCATCGCTAGCAAAGAAAAAACGTCAGTCCAGGCCATAGAAAACACGACAGACATGGTCGTAGAACACCTCAGCCTCGCCTTTAACTCTCCATCCACCTCCAACTGCCGTTGGCTCCGTAGGAACCTCGGACGACACCCTCAGTGAGAGAGGGACCCTCGCGGGCGGGATGTGTTCTTTTACCAGGATGCTCATCCTCGGTGTTCGACCAATAATCTGCCTGAATGAGATACTCACATTGAAAAAGACCTGCGTATCAACTCTCAGAGACTGACTGCACGCGTATTGGACAAGGGAGACTCACTATCAGCGTTGTACTTGTACATATCGTACTGTAAAAAGTTTGTGGACATCTCCAGGTGATCCTGCATCCTGATCCCTCGACCAATGGGAGGAACGTCAGCAAAGACTGTTTTTGAGACGGCCCCCAAGCGTTCGTCTTCGACGTTTGTCTGGACCATCCATCCTTGACGTTTGCAACATTGTGCAGGAGGACAAACAGTAATTTGGACGTCGTTGAGTTTCTGTCCAACCTTGAACTCTCGTTTATGTACTTGTCCGGGAATTGCCGGCATTGACGCGAAAAATCCAGCAGGATACGCTCCTTGGCCCAATGCCTAGCTCAGCCTTGACCCGCTCGACCTTTGGGACTCTCCTCAAACACTCAAAGTTCTCTTCCTTCGACCCACGCATCAGCCAAGTCTACACCACTCACGGCGGTGACGCTCACCGTGGTCATTGGGGCTTCAAACGCCCCCTCCCCCTCCGTCGTCGCGGTGCCTACATCACCGTAAAGAACGTCGATACCCCAGAGTACCAGACAGAATGGAACTCTGCAGAACCACAAGCACTATGGATCAAGAACTGGGATGAGCTTAAAATAACCCCCAGCTACAAGGAGTTGTCCCCAGAGGAGCACATCGTCGATTCAGACTATATCCCCCAAACACAGAGCCCAGAACAATGGCGACAGCCGTACATCCCAAACCTCGAAGCCATGACGCGCAAGGAGTTTTCAGAGTATCTCAACAAAATACGTGCTTGCCGGCATGCTTTCCTCAATCAGCGGGCAGCCCGCGAGCAAGTCGACGGCGTGACGTCCTACGAGCTCAGCAACTTGAACAAACCATCTACCCCTTGGCACGATATTTTCGCCATGCAGTCCTCACAACAATGCCGATCAAACCCGCGCAGTAGGGATATCGAGCACATGCCACACTCCTCCGGTGGCTTGAGCTACGCCCATTATTCACCACTGCAGACCTTTTTTATGACCAAGGAGCGCAAGGGTCGGTTGGCAGATGATGACAGACAATATATGAGCTACGTGGCATCGTTCGCAGGGATGGCTGGTCGTGTGCAGAGGAGGCATGCTGGGATGGCGCGCCCTGTGGTCTGGGACGAACCCAACCGCACAGGTGAGGTCATGATCAGGCCACAGGAGGTGAATGTTACTCGTTGGCCCATGGTCGTAGGAGAGAGGCAGGGGTTGAAGGCGGCGAAACTGAAGTTGGATCTGAGGGTTTGGCAAGAGCGATCGCACTTCCGGAGCAATCCACACCCGCCTGGGTCACGCGAGTACATTGCAGCAGAGCCGCCGCGTAGTGCTCAGGAGCTGACGACTCAGCATGCGGTGAGCACGGTGGGGGTGAAGCAGAAGACGAGGAAGATTCAACATGGGACGACGATGGCGCTGCTCAAGTCGGCGATGGCCAAGTCTGCTCCACCATAGATTTAGATAGCGTGACAATAGTATCGCGTGACATAACATAACCCATTAACGCGTCGCGCCTTGTTTGTTTCCCACCACCTCCTTTCTCGTGCCCGCTGCCACTGACGACGATCACGCTCAACAATGCCGCGAGAGCTAACACGCAGAAAGTCCTCTCTAGGGACTCGTAGAGGCCCTCCAAGACAGCACATCCCCTTTCGTGCTGACGATCTCGCTCGTGGCAAGAAAACCGGCATGGCCGTCGCCTATGTCGATAGGAATTCGGACGAGTTCGAGCCCTTTGAGCAGGTCATAAAGCAAGCCGACAACAGATCACCCCCACGTATAAAGTCCAGGAAGAAGCGTATGTCTCTCGCCCCTCCTGTCGAAGAAGTAGACGAGGATGGCGAAATGTCCATGGATCTGGCTGAGAGTAAGCAGCAGCAAACCAGCGCAAGTGTACCAACTCACGTTCGGTATCTTGCAGGCATTCAGGGAAGTCCTCTGGCTTACTTTACCAACGCAAACCCCGTGTATGCTCCCGATAGCTCGCGACGTCCTATTATATCCCGTTCTCTTACGCGAGCATCCGAAATGGATTACGATCAGATTCCATCTCCAAAGTCGTACCTATCTGTACGACCGCAGGCGACTAATAATCGAGGTCCATCTGCTCTCTCAAAGTCGTTTGTTCCCCGAGAGCCAACACCAGATCCCGACGCCGAGTATGCAGATCCAGGAGCGGTGGACGACTTTGAACTTCCACAACCCGACGATGACCCACCCATATCACCAACTCCAGAAGCCAGTCCGGATGATGCAGGAGAGGATGAAGAGGCTGCAGAAGTGGAACAGGCAATCGTAAGGGTTGACAAGGGAAAGCGGAGAGCAGATCCAATGGAAGAAGACCATCCATCGAATCCGGATGTAAACGGGTTGGAGGATGATATTGCACAGGGTCTCGAAGAGGTTGAGAATATGCAGGACGATGAAGAGAATATTCCACCAACAAAAAAGCCGAGGAAAGAGCCATCCAAGCCCAGAAAGCCGCATACAGAGAAACGTGTTACCAAAACTCCTGTCGAGCGTACGTATTGCGGGGCCGGTGCATATGTTCTTGGCTCAGACAGCTGCAGGTTCTCTTACCCCGGAAGGGGTGCGACGTGGACGACGTCACCGTTACAAGCCCTTGGAGTGGTGGCGGCAGGAGAAAGTTGTCTATGGGCGGCGTGAGTCTGGATTGACTCTCGTTCCTCAAATTAAGGAGATCGTCCGCATCCCTCACGAGCCAGTCAAACCTCTTGGCAAAGCGGGTAAGCGTAAACGTGGAGTAGTATTCCGAGGCAAGAGCCAAGGGAGGGAAACGTCGTTCAACCCAGAGGAGGGATGGGACGAAAACACGCCCACGAATGCAACCGTCATTGACTATGATACGCAAGAGGAGGTCTCACGACGTAAGGACTGCATCAAAGTTTAACACGATTGAAAGGCTGACTCGAAGGACTCATGCAGGCGTTGCCTTCTTGGCCCAAATGATCGACCCCAAGGCAGCCGCGAATAGTAACTGGTTCTTCCAAAAGATCTTTGGGGAGGGCGAGTTCATTGCGGCTGGGCAAATGCATATACCTCCAAAGTCCCAGAAACCAAGCAAGTCTACCAAAGATAACACATACGTGCGTAGAACGCTTTTTCGCTTCAGTGTTCGCGCAGCGGTGACTTGGTTTTTCGTAGGTGTTTTATGTGATTCAAGGCGCCGTGTCTGTTTTCATACACGAAACGAGCTTCATCATTACTACCGGCGGGATGTTTCTCGTTCCCCGAGGTTCGTGTATTCGTCCCCTCCCTTGAGTTGGTGCCCGAAAGTAACACTCTTGCTAGGGAACACGTACTACATCGAGAACATTGCGGAGAGGGATGCAAAGCTGTTCTTCACCCAAGCTCGTATGTTACCGGTAGAGGACGGCATGCAGGTGCAACATACGGCTCAATCAGCACCTCCTTTGTCACACCGCAGAGCAATCTCTGAGGACGTCTCCGCTGGTCCCAGGAAGAGCACACGCAAGGCATGACGATAATCATGTCTTTGCAAGGCGATAGCGCGCTTCTTGTGGGTTGCGGTTCACCCTCCGTTCAGTTTACGTGTCTACATCAGTTGCCCATTTGTTCATGGCAGTAATGAAGCAGTTCAGTCGACGAGCTCGCTAATTCTGCTGACTTCATAACCTCATATTCATAATCATCCATACAGCAAAGTTTCTGTCTACACAGCAATCGGAAATCATAACGATTAGTCACATAGTTGAAGCATAATGTGCATGACAACAATTCGGTTGAAAAGGATAATGCTAGTCACTTCCACGAGGATTGCCAACGAATGGACTATCTTGCCGTCGGGAGAGCAGACAGCATTCAAGAATGGAGGGGTGACGGGAGGACCGGAGACGCGGTTGCTTGCGAAAAGTAGGATCCATTGAGCCAAGGAATGCACCCTCGCAAGGAAGTGCATGCCAAGGTTTGTCCAAATGTGACGGACCATGCAAGGTGCTTAAACCCATCGAGCAACGCCGGATCACGTGGTTGTCAGCACCGCGACGACGCTAGAACACAGTGACACCGGACTGGGTCCCAGCGTATTGGCTCTTCATGTCGTCCGCATCTGTCGTTCCGTCCTGACTCTTGTAGTCGTATCCACTCATGCTTCCCATGTCGGTTCCGGCTGCAGAAGAGAACGAGCCACGTCTGCGAAGGCGATCCGACTGGGAGTAGGCCAGCGATCCGCCCAGACTGCCGCCTCCGATGCTGGCACTACTAGGCGGGCCAGCATCCTGCGAAATAATAGAACTGGCGTAACTTCCATAGGTACTGCGTTTACCCACACCGCCAGGCCCACGAGGCACGCCCGGAGGGAAACTTCCAGTAGCAGCGAACATGGGGAGACCGGACGAGTAGGTCGCCTGGGAACGCAAGGACTGCACGTCCGAAGGAATATATGCAAGCGGATCATGGGTACGATAGAAGTTGGCGTCGAAGCGGCTCGGGGTGCCGGAGCGTCCAGCACCACTGCTGGGCAAGTATTCGCGGGCGCTGGTCTCGTGGCGGCGGAACGAATCCATCTTGAGAGCGCGGCGGGGCTTGCTAAACTGGATCATGCTCGGTTGCAGGTTGTTAAGCGGACCTTCGACCAGACAATTCTTCTCCTTGTAATGAGTAAGCAAGTAATGCCACAATGGGTGCTGTGGACGGAACGTTGAGAATTCCGCGCATACAAACTCATTCTGGGCAGCTTACCTTGCTCAAAACTTTTGGGTTTCCAAGAATAACGATACCATACTTGGCGCGAGTGAGAGCGACGTTCAGTCGCCGAGGGTCATTCAGGAAACCGATCCCCTGGTGCTCGTTGCTCCTAACACAGCTGAGGATGATATAATCTTTTTCTCTTCCTTGGAATGCGTCCACACTAGCAACTTCAATTTCCTTATACAGGTCCTTCTTGAGCGAGCCATTGAATTGCATATAGTTGACGATGTAGGAACGTTGTCCTTCGTATGGCGTTACGATACCAATCTGCGCAGGAACGACGCCAGACTTGAAGAATTTCGTAACAATCTTCTCTACATTTGAAGCTTCCGTCCTGTGGGCAATGCATGAGCGGATCTCAGGGGGAATCTGATATCACGTACCTGTTAAGGAATGATGTCCCACTAGACGATATCTCCTCCTGCCCCAGGTTCTGGTAAAAAAACATTGGGGTATCAGGAACAGGCCAAGGGAAGTCGACATTCTTGCGGAGTCGCTCAGGGGCAGTAACTCCATTCTGCAATGTTCCCTCATAGAACATATTGGATGGGAACTCCGAACAACACGGATGCATACGATATTGGACCTGAAGTCGGATTGGGCGGTTGCCAAGAACAACGAGACGCTCAAAAAGCGACTGTGTGAGACCAGCGCGAGCAGCTTTCTTGTTCATAATGACTGGTCCGAGCTGTTGATGGTCGCCAACCAGGACAACTTGTTTGCAACCAAGGACGAGAGGAATCATACACTCTAGCATCAAGGTTTCAGATGTTTGCTCACAGAAAAGCACAGGAAGACGTACCTGGTTCAGCGGCTTGAGTCGCTTCATCGATAAGAACGGTTCTGAACTTGAACTTGCTCAACCTTGGGTCACCAGCACCAACACATGTGCAACAAATAACGTCTGCCGCACTCAGGATCTCTTTCTCGCACTGGCGGATGAGTGTCTTATATTTACGCTCATCGTTTGAGCTCAGCTCTCCTTGTTCGTTCTTCAATTGAATGAGCTTTTGGAGCTCGACGTGAGTAGTACTGTTTGCAACTTGCTGATGCAATGTCAAGAACGAGACGCTGGAATCCAGAGCCTCCCGAGATTTAGCTGTAAGACGGACAACCTTCAAGCCCGTGGCATGGATCTTCTCCGTCAATTGATCAACGGCGACGTTGGAGGGTGCACAGACGAGCACTTGACCAGGGTTCATCTTCGCCAGATGATACACAATCGATGCAGAGGTGACCGTCTTGCCGGTCCCCGGAGGTCCTTGAATAAGGCTGAGGGGCTTCTGGAGGACACTCTTGACCGCATACATCTGCGAATGGTTCAACTCTGGAAGTCCTGGTGCAGAGAATCGCTTAGGCATCTGGGTTCGAAGAACCTGGGGTTCCACTTCGTGGCCCAGGAGTTTGTGATACTGTTTCTACGCGTTAGCGCTGTCCGAAACTCAATAAACTTTCAACCCATGCTTACGATGTAACCGTTCACACTCTTCTCGTCTACTGCAAATGTCTTCATAGCCAACTGCATTCGATCGAAGCTGGTTGACTTCCAGACAAAGTCGGCCGAGAAACCATGGTTAAGCTCGGTGGGAACCCCCTCTGTTCTTCGAAGTTCTAATCCGATTTCATCGGATACGTCTGCAAACACAATCAGCTTTTGGCGAACAAAAGTGCGGGCCGACCTACTGTTCGGTATTTTAGTGACATGGCCAACTCCATCCCAAGCCTTGTGCAATTCACCCTGATACCTCAACCTTAACTCGTCACCCACCGCGAGCCTCACTTCACCACTCTCGAGTTTCGGCAAGTAAAACCACGCTACCCTCTTTTGGTTCAAACCAAGGTCCCAACGTATAGTGATGTCTGTCTGGGTCTGGCTCTCCTTGAGTCGTTTGTCGTAATCGGCTTCTATCTTGACCAAGGGACCAAAGATGTTCTGGTATTGGTAAGCATCCTCGTATCGCATGAGAATTGGTTGCGGCTCGTCATCGACACCAGGTTTCTCTAGATCTTCGAGTGTAGCATTCGCGTTTTCGCGCCAAAGGTCTTCTAAACGGTTGATCTGATTGAAGGAGATCTGACGGGAACGGAGTTGTTCGGTCTCGCTAGGAGGTTTCACCAGCCAGGAAAGGAAAGAACGGTCGTCGATTAACGGAGCCCAGAGAGCGGCATTCCACGACATGTCTTTTGTAGTTGCTGCGCAAGGTTGACTGAAATGGTAGGTGTGAGTGGTAGAACTAGACGGAAACGAATAGCCGTACCGGCATAGTAAAACGACGACGGTATCGCTCTTTGCAGGTATAAAACCCAGCATGAAGACATTTTTGCTACCGCAGTTGTAGCATTCTGGGGTTGTTTCGCCAAGTGGACTCTCGGCGTGCAAAATCACTTCCTTGTGCTTGGCTCTGACTAGATGATTGACGATGTGGGAAGCCGAGGTGTTGCCACGAGAGTTACAGAACCATTTGGAGCAGATGAGGCACTTGACCACCGACGCTGGGGAATGAATACCGCAGTAGCTGGATGACAAACATTAGCTATAGACAGATGAGGTCAGATTGTTTGCGCACCTGCAGGCATGCGGGGGGAGATCTACGGAGCCTTCGTCCTTTAAGTCGTCAAGGACAGCATCAAAGTCTTCGTCTATCGTGGAACGTGAGGAGTGACCATTGCGGTCAGTGGAAGACACGACAGAACGATCGTCAGTAATTGAAAGGCCGCTGAGGTCGACTGGGTTGTTGGTCGTCGCGGTGTATACGGATGAGTTGTCGTCGACGACGCTGTGTGCGCCGCCGTAGGAGGAGGCAGAGTCGTACTGGAAGTTGTCGAAGGAATCCATCGATGGAGTTTGAGTTTGAGTCTGGCTGTAGCCTGGGCGTGAGCCGTACGTTATAACAGTTATCTATTTCCCACGACTACAACATGCAAATTAATCCTAAACGAATGACTCGGGAAGCGTTCCCCCTTGGAAGATGAAAGAATGTGGCAAGAAATATGCCAGTCCACCCATCCCAGCAACTGCGTGCTATCGTCTACCACCATTTCTTGCTGCTGGTCGTATCCTTGGCCGTGTCGGCGTCTCGTTCGTCGGTAGACGTGCAGGTATGCCGTCCAGAGGGAGAGGATTACTCCGCCTCAGCGAACCTTCCCCTGCCGGTGCTCTGCTACGACGAGAAACCGTTGGGCGAGAAGACGTGCTTCTCGACCACTTTGAACTTCCAACCCCGTCACCTCGCTCCATCGACTCGTCCTCTGTGTCGGATGGGATACGTGCAGAGTCGTTATCGTCAATGATGTAGCGGAGCGGTCCGCCTGGCTCCGTCGACTGTTCCGATGGGTCAACCTCGGGATCTTGATCCATCGCATCGGTATCCGCCTGTCCCTCTACTTCATCCTCCTCTTCCGTATCATCATCATATATCCCGCCAGGCGGTTCTCCAATCCAGTCATCATCGCCTTCAGTTCCAAAGTCCCAGACGTCGAGCATAGTTGTTGTGTTGCGGTTGCTCGCTGCAACGCAGCATCTTCCCTCAAAGACAACTTGCCATACGCCATTAATGCCGGTAAGCAGGTCTCGTACGACCGTTCCATCGCGAATATTCCACATCTTCAACGTTCCATCGGATCCGCTAAGAACTTTGAACTCGTCGTGTTGGAAGCATGTAATGGCACCGGCATGGGCAGCAAGCGCATGACGCAGTTCACCCGTGTCTGGATCCCAAATGCGCAATGTGGAGTCGGCCGCGGCAGAGACGAGATAAGATGGTGAAAGGCCAAGCAAACCGACCAAAGAAGTGTGTCCTGTTAGGGTGTGCTGACATTGTCCATTGCGCAAATTCCAGATGCGAACTGTTCCATCCATAGATCCCGAACATGCGATATTCCGGTTGAGGTCTAACACGACACTGTACACTGGAGGTACCATAAGCACGAAGATCTTTGGCGGAGGTGTGCAGTAACGTACCCTTTTGAGTATGGCCGACTAAGATTAATTTACACTCGCCTGTAACAATGTCCCAAATCCGCACGGTACAATCATAGCTGCCAGATACAAGAGTGCGACCTCGCGCGGCTAGAGCGCGAACTGCATGATCATGACCTTCAAGATGCAATTTGTGGTATGGATTTTCATCGATATCCTCCTGAAGAAAGCAATTAGACAAACATTGATGTTACCAGCAGCAACTGACCTCAGACAATTCGACATCCGTGTCATCCGCACCCACCCATCGATATTCAGGATCACTTGGACGGGGTAACGTCCATACTCGCAGAGAGTGATCACGACTCCCGGTCACGATCACAGATCGCTTGGGCCATTTCTCCCTAGAGATAACGCCGCCTTCACCTTCAACGTCAATCCATTCAGGCTTGACGATAGCAAGGCAACGAACGGTGCTTGTATGCCCAGCAAATACATGCGTACATCGTCCAGTGGCCAGGTTCCAGATCCGGACGGTGCGATCAGTGGAGCCGCTCACCAGCGTATCTTTGGTGGCCGCTAAAGCCCAGACGCCGCCATCGTGACCATCCAAGGACTGTAACAGCTCGCCTGTCACAGGTGAATAAACATGTATCGAGTGATCATCCGATGCCGATATGATACGTCCGTGCGAAAGCAAGAGACAGGTGACAACAGAAGTTCCATGAGCGGGAAATGTATGATGCTTCGGCATCTCGTTTGTTACCCAACGTGTCCGAGTAAGGTGTCGCGATTTGAAGAGTAATTTGTATGGATGAGGAAGTGGGAGAGAGGAAGGTATCTTACGCGCCTCGGCCAGACGACGTGCGTAGATCGAACGTGCAAACGCCCGTTCGCTATCACCTCCAAACCAGATTTTGGTGCTCTTGAGAAGGTCTCTCCAGAGCACTGGATCTGAATCGATGATGGCACGCCAGGCCTTCGAGACTCGTGAAGCCCGTGCAAGTGTTGAGTAGGGGAGATAACTGAGGATGTGCGATACAAGCTCTGGAGGAAGGAGTGTCAAGAAGTCCCGCGCCAAAGTCGGAGTCAAAACGGAATGGAGAGTCCGCAGAACCGGTAATGGAGAATGACGTAAAAGAGTGAGTAGAAAATGTGATTGTAACTGCTGGGGAAGACTTGTGAAGTGGGACAACAATGACGGGAGGGTGAGGAGAGTTGTAAGAGCGAGATCGGGCTGAAGTGGGGGTTGCGGATGCGGCGATGAGGCACCGCTCGGGGGTGCAGAGGGCCAGATTGTTTGTGGCGATGGTGAACCATGGGGAGATGGGAGAGGCGAAGGTGGTGCCGCAGCATTCATCGTCGTGATTAGAGGTACGTGTGTGGGTCTCGCTTTCTTTCTTGGGGGTGTATACGCCTCTCGCTCCATCGTCGGTTCTACTCCTTCCATCATGTTGTCATTTCCGTGTGACCGCTTCCTCCCAAAGCGCTCGACCGCCTCGACAAGACCAACCGCCTTGCCCTGTTCGGCTGTTTCCTCTGGTTTGAGCATCCTCCAACCGGCCCCGCTGGCGACTGGTTCTTCCTCCTGCATCTCCTCCTCGCCATCTTCACCGTCCTTGAAGGTAGCGTGACTGCCTCCTGGAAAGACGAGCGAGAATTTGCGGAGAGACGTAGGTAAGTGGGCATGTAAGAGCGGATAGTCCTTCGGGTTTTTGGGCTCCGCTGGTGGTGGCAGGGGTGGCAATTGGATGGGTGCATACGTCGTGGTCGTGGTCGTCGTGGTCACCACGCTGATCCACAGTCGACGCGTTAGAACGTGAAGATGAACTTGAAATGTTTAGAAAAAACCCACGTAGTAGTATTTACTGATGGTGCCAGCACCAACGAGGGACGAGCTTGATGGCTCATGGCCGCGTTAGAGAAGTGGTGGCAGAAAGAGGAGTGTGTCTGTGAACGCGCATCAAAGCCACTCTGCCTGCACAACCCAGGCAAGCCGCTTTTAGATGCCGCTTCAATCTCCGAGGGGGATGAAGTTCGCGGCATCTTCTTGCCGGGCTGCCGAAATGGCTTTTGTTCTCTTTCAGACAACTCAGCCAACGCGGGCCTTCCAACGGGTAAGCCAAGTTTACCCCACACGTCCCGCTCCGACGATATGGAATCATTTTAGACTTTGAAATTCTGTAACTTGTCCTGGTAGAACCCGCGTACTGTTCTTTCAGAGATCCGTCGCCACAGGGAGTATCCTGATCTCGCAAGAGACGGGTGGTTGCAGAGATAGATCTACCCACTGGATTTAGATATCGGCAGGGATGCATATGCCCGTTCCGAAATGAAAACACTCCGGTGCCGTTGCCCCCCGGGTGTATTGAACGATCTAACTTACATGGATGCAGTCACGTCAGAGACCTCGTATTATGCAGATCGGCGGCTAACTAGTTCGGATCATTCCCGGATACCGATTGGGCTCTGGTGCTATTTCAAGTTCTCTAGCCTTACAGCTGGTCGAATGGTAAACGTGTTCGAGGCGTAATCATCGTACCTGGTTTTGTCGACGAGTCGGTTTGAGGTGCGTGTACGTTCAAGTTGAAGGTTGCTTGATCAGACCTGCACTTGTCCATGCTGATGAACGACGATGTCACCTCGAGTTTCTCAAAGCTAGACAGCCGAAGGAAAGAAAATTCTCGCACCCTGTTGAGTTTCTCCTCACATAACAGGTTTTCTGATATTGCCGCTAGTCGGCATTCTCCGTCGACGGTGATGTGTACCAACAATATTTATAGCGTCTGGATTTTGATACTTTACAGATGGTGAAGAGGCCGACTCAGTGAATGGTTTGCACACGACAATATTGATAATTGAGACTCTGATGATTAACCCCCCGATCACACACCATTAACCTATGTTCCCCAGAATCAACCCGGGCCCCCACTACCTTGTGAGACTCAAGTTGGTAGAAAAGTTGACTACAAGCTCCATGCGTCGTAAATGATCGCCTAATCGCGCAACTACCCAAGCGGATCATCCCGCAACCCTCTGACAACCGACTTAATTATAAGGACAGCGTGCTATTAAAATTCATTTGTAGGCTCGAACACATGCCAGATGGCTACAGAAGTACTTCGACTTTGCCGTCAGTCGTCGCATGGCAATACTCGCCGAGAATCCGTTACGTCTTCGACGTTGAACGACATGTGGGTGAAGCTTCCTGCAGGTTATTAGCTGACGACCAGGTCACGCATGCATCCACGTAGCCTAACCAACCCACCGACTGATCGTGGTTGACTAGAGGTTTAACCTCTTAAACATTCTAAGGGAAGTGCCCGAAATAAACCATTATGCCAGTGTATCACCTTTGGCGAAAGTCTCGGAACGACCCAGTCGGGCCCCGACAGTGGTACCTGAGCGAACTCTCGCACTTAACAAGTAAGAGCAGGCTTGGCACATACTTCATTCACGCAGCCACGACTGCATGGCCCAGTAGTCAAGGTTGATGGACGACTTCCCAGGCCTCCTCTAGTGCTTGCAATTGAAGCGTTGAACCGCGGACCCATCGACATTAGCGCTCATCATTGGGAAGTTTAAACAATTGTTGCCAGCTTCTCGGTTGACAGTGGGTAAAATTTACACAGCGCCTGAACAGCGCCTTCTGAACATGTTGCATTATACGCGGGCTGCCTAACCGAGACCCGTACTGCGATAGTAGTGTAGCACGATTCAGCTTGTACGGGCTGCTTGTTCTGTACAATAGCAGGATTAACCTCTGCAACAGTTGGTCAGGCAAAGGACACAAGTCCGAGTCGACACGTTTTGTTTTATGAACGATAACGTGGGTCGCTCATGCGGGGACCATGTTAGTGGGAATAAGGAGCTCAAGTCGTCATCAAGAAGGGGTTTTGCAAGACTGTGGTGCGTGTTTCATCTCTAGATCATTCATTCGAGTGTGAAACGGCAGTCTCCGATTTCTTTGCATGGTGCGCCGATATCCGTCCATGCGAGAGAAATTTTCAAAAATTCACGTCCAAGAGGCCCGGAGACAGCTTGACGATACTTTTGATTTTAGAACCGACATCTCTTGGAGAGATGTTCTACGCGAACCCAGAAAACTGGACCGTCGTCAACTTGGGTGGGGTGCTTGTTGGAGTACGAAATCCTCACCAACGGTGGGGATCTGTCTCAGTTCAGCATGGGCTGTTGAGTTCGGTGGCCGATAGGTCCCCAGAACCCCTCCAGTTGTGCCAAGTGCTTCCGTACACCATGACGACGGAAATTGGGGTATCGAATATAGATGAAATCCGACCCTCGAGAGGCTCGCCTGACAACAGATGTCACGAGTGGTCTGTTGAATCGTCGCAAGTAATGTCCGACGAGCCCGAAGACGTTGTCAAGAAGTTCTGGTTGAGTTCTGGTGTTGATTTTCCAAGTGTATACAAACCCCTATCCATACACCATGTCCGTTGTTTTCGCGATTCAGGTGTATGGTCATTCTGTTACCACCCAGAAACAATAAGTAACAGAGACCCTGTTGCTGTCTCCCGTCCAAACTTGTCTCCATGAGCATGGTTTTTTCAGCCATGTAACGCCATTCTGACGGCGTTTTATGATATTGAATTGTGCAGTGCGGACATTATCGTGGAGTCGGGATCCATGAAACATGCGAATCAATTCTTTGGGATATAGCAAGCAGTTCATGCTGTCTGTCCAGTTGCAAGAATTAAGCTTGAGGACAACCACTCGGAGTCAACCGGGGATCTAGAGTTTTGAGGATACAGTTCAACATTCCTTACCGAACGACATGTCCCAGAAGCAGTCGACTGAGGCTGTTGGCTAGCGACGGCCAAAAGGAGGTCGCCAAGGGTATTCGGGGACTGATCATGTCCATATGAAGGAGCAACTGGTGATAAGACCATGTCGACCCACCGTGCATGTTCTAAAAGAGTATCTACACGTGGAGATGTGACCCTGACAAGGAGTATGTTTGTGTCAAGAGAGATAGGGAAGGGTTTGTCAGCTGGTTGCACGTCCTTGCTATTAGGTTATCGAGAGCACAGGCGTATATTGATAGCGGGCAAGTCAGAATCCACGAGATTGGATCTCTGTGACGGGGCTACCATAAGATGAACAGGGACGGGTTGGGTGACTGGATTTGGAGTGTTGGATGACGATGAGAGATGGATGTGAGAGAACGTCCTGAAGGGATCGATTGAAGCTAGCAGACAAGCGAGACGGTCAAACCTTGAATGGTCGTCTCACGATTAGGATCGAAATCCGAGTGGTCATCAGGGTTGTGAGTGGACTGAGAAATGGGCCAAGATCTCTGCAAGTCGGTCTATTCTTGGGTGTAGTCGGTGATTGAGTGCAGGGACTGAATTCAAACTCCGACCGGACGAGAGGTCAACGACTCTCACTGCGTGCAAGGATACTCTTGTCGGCGTCCTCCTCCGCGCCACCCCCGCCTACTCGCTCGCCTTATATCTCGTACTTGGTAAGTCCCCCCCTCCCACCATAGTCAAGATGATCCTCACTCCTACTCCATGTTATCCGCAGTACTACCTCAGCCCCGCCAACAAGTTCGACTTCGTCATGTCCATGCACCACCAGGAACACGGCATTCCACAGCCCAACATGCCCCCGCCGCGTTCCCCTCAGATCGACCCTGCCCTCTCCCTGTACTCTTCTTACTACCCGTATCAGCCACAGCACCAACAACAGCACCAACAACAACAGCAACTCATCTCCCATCACCTCTCCCTCCCAAATAGCCTCTCATCCCCATCCTCACAGGGATCTGACACCATCGGCACTCCCCCAACCGAAAATATGTCCTTCTCTCCCCCCGATGCAATCGGAAAGCGTCCCCCTTCCCTCGCCAACGGTCCCGGCGACACGAGCAGAAAGAGACCCCGCACCGATGACCCAACAGATGGCGCTAGCCCTGCAGCCGAAAGGGACGAACCCAAACCAAAGTCGACAAGGGGCGCTCGGTGAGATCGTCCCATTCCGTAATTCCTCTCTCCTCATCCTATCCTCTAGTGCGTGTACCGTATGTCGGCGCCTGAAAATGAAATGCGTCGGCGCCGAACAGGGGCCACCCTGCAAGCGCTGTCTTACTGGCAACCACGAGTGTATCTTCGAAGAGTCTAACCGTGGAAAACGTTCATCAAAGTAAGCCTCCATTCTTTTATTTTTCGTGAAATATTCACCACTCAAACTCAAGCCCAAGAAAACACGAGCTCCTGACAAGGTCCCTTCGGAAGATGGAACGCACTCTGGACACCGTCCTTAAGTCCATCGGAAATCCAAGCATGGCGTCTGGCATGATTTCCCGTTCTCCTTCCCCCGCCGCTCATACTGCACAAACTCAGGCGCTTCTGCAGTCACCTTCTCCACCCCCGCAGCACAATATCCCCCTACAGAGCAGTACTCTTTCTTCATCTTCTCCAAAACTACACTCCCTTCCTGATAATGCGTTGAACCCTTTGGGTTTACTTGTGGAAGCGAGCGAGGCAAAACGAAGAGCAAACGGGATTACGACATCATTCATCGCGCGTCCAACCGATGGTGATTCAGAACATCGGCTTGGCGTTGCGAGCGACAATTTCTTCAGACCAGGTTTCATGATCTCTTTCCAACTTGTTCATGCCGCTTACTCCTTACCAGGTCCGATGTCTATCTTGCCGCTCAGACGGCTTTACATCGAGAGACAAGTACAACCAGAGATGCTCAGCTTTGTGAGCACCGAAGAGGTGGTTGCGTTGTTCAATATGTTAGTTCTCTGCATTCTTTCGTATTTGTCACTCCAAACTGAACTGTACATCTCCACCAGTTACTTCGACCATATGAATGTTAGTTTTGATGCTAGAACACATTTGAGGTATAGCTCACACTCTGACAGATGCATTGCCATCTCTTGGATCAAGAATTCCACACACCAGCTCTTGTATGTTCGAGATCGCCGTTTTTGCTTACGTCGAGTATGTCACTTGTCCCCTTCTTTCTGAGGGACTGGTTTCACCCGGCACCATAGTTTGCGCTATCGCCTCCAAGTTTTACACGCACCGTCCAGAGCTTCACTCACAGCTTGCCGAGCTTGCGCAAAAACTTGCATTCAGCGTGCCTGCCCGAGGTTATAAGTCTCTTGAAATCGTGCAAGCTTATCTCTTGCTTACGTTATGGGGTTGTGGTGCCGTTGAGCGGTATGAGTATGACAAAACATGGCTACTCCTTGGAATGGCTATCAGGTTGGTGTATGATCTGTCGCGTTATTACCTCTCTGACATCACAATCTGAAGGATGGCCACTGACCTCAATTTGCACCGCAAGACGTCAGTGAACCAAGATACTCCGGAAGGCCGGGTGCGAGACAAGGAAGTACACAATCGCGAGCGTACGTGGCTTCTGTGTTTTGCGCTTGATAGGAGCGTCAGCGCTCAGGTGGGCAAACCTCATTCGATACGAGAAGAGTGGGTATTCCTGTTCAGGTGCATACATGATCTGACCGAGCTGACTCCGTTCTTCGCAGTTTTATTATACGTAATGTCCTTCAATGGATCGACTCCCCCATAGGCGTACCTGGTGACCGACCGCTTGCAGCCTATGTTGTGGGTTCCTTTTGCTTCATTTCCTCACTAGCCCCCGTATGGAATTCGTTTCGCAGGAATTGCAACGCATCGTATCTCGGAGTTTGGATCTACTATATTCTGGCACCAATACTCCGTCCGGCCTTCAAACGGACTGCGACTATCTGTTGGTAATCAAGACTTTTGAACAGCAGATAGCAGCCTGGCTGCATGAATGGACGAACGCTCGCACAGTAGTAACGAGTGAGTGTTTTCTATATGGCGTATTGCCCCGCTCATGATTTTGTTGCGATCGTAGGTGATGAGGTCCTCAAGGACTATACCGCCACAATGATGATGTTCTATTTCCATTACTACTCACTCGTCATGCATTCCTTCGGACTCCAGAATGCTATCGCACGCTCGGCTGTCGATATACCATACTTCTTCTGCAAGTGCCACACTGCAGCAACCGCCGTTGCGGTCATTGCACGCGATGAACTTGCACCGCGGGGCTTTCTCCGATATTCGACCGACTCGCACTTTGTGTTTCTGTCATATGCTGTCCTAAGTTTGCTCAAGGTAAATGGTTGCACCACAGAGGTAGCTACTGCAGTCTGATCCACTTTTCCAGCTCATTCGGCCTGAATTCCAACAATATATCCAGAACGAGCAGAAGATTATCGATCTCGTGAAAGACATTGCGACAGTTCTCGGTGACGTTGCTATCAATTCCCACCATACACCTGCTCTGTACAGCACATTCCTCCGTGCACTCATCTCCGCACGGACCGATGCTCCTCAGCAGCAGTCTCAGCAGCCACAACAACAGCCACAACAGCAGCAAATACAACAGCAACAGTCTCAGCCTCAGACCGAGGTTGTGGTTACTGACGAGGCGGCTGCACAACATGATATGAGCCTCTTTGGGCCAACGATGTCTATGGATGGTGTGAACGACTTCCATTTCACCAGCGAGATGGGCCCAGTGGCAGATATGTCCAAATTCCCGCCAACCATGGCCACCCTACCAGCATCCGACGAAGGGGCGGGAATGCTATCCATGGAAAACTTTTTCCCCAATGGTTTTTGGGACAGTGTCCTGGTGCCTGGTACGTTGGTGTTAAATGGTAACATCCTTTGGTTGACAAAAGCTATGATAACAGGCTACTCGGACACTATGGAAGGGTTGAGCGGTGGTTTCGTATTTGGCGCAGGTGGCAGCGGCCTCATCACCCCTGGGTGGCTGTCGTCGCCCCTTCCATCTGGGCACAATACCCCTCGTGATCTTAATACCATGGACTACCAACAAAATCTAGGTTCGACCTTGATGCAACGCAAGTGTTGAACTGATATTTTATTGTTTTCTTGTCACTCCCACTGTATTCTTTTCATCTCTGCTTCAGCTTTGCTCCACGCTCGTCTTGATTGTTATCTCCCTGAGTCTGTGTTTTGATCGCATTTTCGGTCCATGTTGGCATGTTCCAAGTTATGTATGCGTATCACTTTCATGTTTTTCGAGTTTCTTGTTCTTGTAAAAGAAGAAAAGTGGTGCAAGATTGTCGGACTCGTCACTCGTACTCGGAGTATTCAGTGTCTGTATAGCCCGAAGCGGTCAAAATATGAAGCTCTCTTAGCAAATTAACGTCCAGCCTGCTTTATGTAGTATACAGTGGCGACCACGTCAGTAGTGGCTCATCATTGTCCCAATATCCAACTTGTGCCCAAGGACCCTGTAAAGGACCTAAGGCTGCAAATGTCCAATCCCTCTCAAGCTGTTTCATCCAGTGGTCTCTTCCGCCCGCTATACGAGTTCCTGCGTTCCTTGCTCTCGGACCAACGCTATTTCTGGCAGCTGTGTGGTGTGGTGATCCTGGGGGATGCACTCCTTACCCAGCTCATCATACGGTTTATTCCATGTGAGTCTGAATCCATACATGCTTACATGCCTATGACGGTGTGACGAACAGATACGGAAATCGACTGGGAGACATATATGGTCCATGTTGACTTGTACTTGAAAGGAGAACGGAGATATGCCGAGATAGTTGGACCCACTGGTCCGCTAGTGTGCGTTTTGAATCTTGACACTCTTGTTCCCTCTTCGAAAACTCACGGACACCAAGATATCCTGCTGGGCATGTTCACATTCATCATTTTTTGCATTACATCACCGACGGTGGTCGCAACATTGGATTAGCACAACAAATGTACGGCGCATTGTATATCGCCTCTCTCGTTCTCGTATGCTGCGTTTATAGACAAGCCGGTGCACCGAATTGGACCGTCTTGCTCTTACCTCTCAGCAAGAGACTGCATTCCATATTTGTTTTACGGCTATTCAACGACTGCTGGATGGTAGTCCTCATACAAGCCGCCATACTGGCATTCCAAAATGCCTCGGACGACCTGGGCATCCTGATATTTAGGTCAGTTTTGCAGCGTTGAGCTAGCTATATATGTGTGGAGCTGACGAACTGAAAATTAGCCTGGCATTGTCTGTGAAGTTGTCCGCCTTGCTGTACCTCCCTGGTCTTCTCGTTGTCCTCTTCAAGCGTCGCGGTTTGATGGCCACCACGGGCCATCTACTGGTCTTGTTTGGTACGCAGACCGCGCTCGCGCGATCGTTTTTAGCAGAGGATGCCTGGGGATATTTTCAGAATGCCTTTGATCTGTCACGCATATTCTTGTACAAATGGACGGTTAACTGGCGATTCCTGGACGAGCAGACTTTTCTCAGCCGTTCGTGGGCACGAGGTTTACTCATCGGCCATGTCACAGTGTTGGTTGCGTTTGGTCTATTCAAATGGTGTCGCTCCGACGGCGGCGTTGCTATCGTTCTTCGCAAGGGTTTCCGTCACCCGAAGCGTTCCCCTGTTCTCTCACCGGTATCAGCTGATTGTAAAGTTATCCCATCTCCTCGCTAAGCGTGGCTTACTTATCGGCGCTGTAGATGTTGCTACGGTACTCATGACGTCCAATCTGATCGGGATCCTCTTTGCTCGGTCGTTGCACTATCAGTTTTATTCCTGGTACTTTCAACACCTCCCATTTCTGGCACAGCGGACGAAATACCCACTTCTCCTGCAGTGAGTAATACTGTGTTTCCATGCCGTTTTTGTGGTCTGATTTATTTGATAACAGACTGCTGATCATGGTTGGAATTGAGTATGCGTGGAACGTGTTCCCGTCGACGTCGTTGTCGTCTGGCGTCTTGCTTCTGTCAAACTGCGCACTCGTCCTTGGCATCTGGTTCGGGTACCCGGAGGGTAAGACCCGCGGTTTGAAAACGGAATAAAGTGTCCGACGACATGGAAGATAGACAAGGTACAAGCGTAATATTTAACCGTGTCATTCATGTAATCCCATGCCAACCACAAAAGTACTCCTCCCACCTCTCGGTAGCACCAGGATCGTTTCTGCACCGTGAGCCTGGTGTGTATCAATATTAGGAAAGACACTTGTTGCCATGCCATCGCCTGCCAGTGGCAGTGGCTTGACGTCGATTTCGGGCAGGGTCAATTCACCATGATGCAATGCTATCAGAGTCAAAGGGACACTGAATGTCTCGTCCTGGATTGGCATAGATGATGAGGTGGCATTACGAAAGTGATGCACGTTCATCGTACTTACGCGAGTGATAAATTCACCTCGCTTATGGCCACACACAAGCCAGTCTTTGATGCGTTCCTCGATATCGTAGCGTAGAATATATTTCTGCCGCTTGTTCTCCGGGTCCCCCCAATGAAGGGACGTTCTGATGGACAATGTGGCGGAGATCGGTTGCCCAGCATAAATGGGAGCAGGCTTCTCAGGACTTCCAAGTGAGCTGGAGTGGAGTGTGATCCGAGCCGCAGCGATGATCTGGAATAGAACGTCGAGTAAACACGTTCGTGATTATAATTTCGGACTGACATTCATCCGTGGAATATCCACTGGGATCCTGATTTCCCTCCACGGGCATGGCGACTCCGATGGCGGTCTGCTGAACGCCAGTCTCTAGAAAACAAAAACAAAAATGAATGGGTGCGAGTCGTGTCAGAACAACGTAAGGCACCTGCTGTAAAGTGGAGAACAGCTCTCTAATTCCCTCGGGAATTTCCAGTGTGCTTGGTACCAGAAGTTCGCCTGTGGCGCTGTACAGCTCGGTCCAGCCAGCATCACCGTCCAGGTACTGGATGATGCTCCTGGCCAATTCTCGACCCTGCGAAGGAGTGTGTGAAAGCTGGGCAACAAGGTCATCGATGATCGCATGTATTAGCGCCACCACCTCTGTCCGTATTTACTGATCAACGGATCACCAACTATTAAATTTAGGACGGTACCTTCATGCACCATGCGGTACGCAATGACCAGCTTCAGAGGCTCTAAAACTGAATGGCGCTCAGTCGAAAATAAGAAAAGAGTTTTTGTCTCGCACCTGGCCCCTGTTCAGATTCGACGGAGAATACGTGATTGATAGGGTTCTCCTGGGAAACTGTCTACCGAAGAAGGGTCGGACTGCCATGCTCACGGCTCAAAAACCTAGCTCACCATAACGGCGTGACTTGAACGATACTTGCCAATTTTGACGCCGTCGCCATGGTATTGCAAATCCACCGAGGACAGCCGAACACGTTGACAGGTAGTGGCAGATATGGTGAATTTTGAAAACAGCCTGTGAAAGATGTTACCGATGTGTGGGGATCCAGGCTGACTGACGTCGAAAGAAACCTTTTTCCGCGGAAGAAGTCTTCGACGTTAACTGCTATGGGAAGCGAAACATCGACAGTGTGTGATTTTCTTAATGATCGTGGAACTGCTGGCTGCACAATTGTGTTATAGGACACCTTGACGTCAATTTTCTTAGGGGCGTTTATCAAGGGTGAGCCACGAAAGAAAGATTTTCCGACAAACCATCGCACTAAACCTCGAAGCATCCGTATGCGGG